>SJJU01053419.1:0-10880 GCA_012932125.1 Conopomorpha cramerella
CGTCTGTGGTCCAGTTGGTCGGTACTTGACTTGTAACCGGGAGGTCCCGGGTTCGAGTCCGGCTACTGGACGTGTACCAACGGGACTCTTTTTCAGAGCCTATATACGCAACGCAACGCTCGTACGGTGAAGGACAACATCGTGATGAAACCCGCACACCACAAGGTGTGTGAACCCTATAACGGCGATGGGCTCACCCCCTGTCACGTTGGGTTAAATACGCTTGGTGAACCGTGGGCAATGCCCACTGGGCATATCGACTATGAACTGGCAATACGTCCTATCTGAACCAAAAACATAATACGAGATTGATCAGTATGACTACCTATGTCAGATAGTACTTTTTGTTGTTTTAAAAGTTGTATGAAGTTTTAAAATCAGATAGGACCTCCTGCCAGTTCAAAGTCGATATTTGCTTATTAAGCAAGTGCCTCTGCTTGCCCCGCTTTGGGATTAAAAGGCGTGAAGTGTATTTTGTTTTTGTAATGTACCCTCTTAAAGTAACATCCCGTTATGTTGCTTGTACCGTCGCTACGCCATCTACAATCGATTCATCATAATTTTCCTGCCCTTATCCCACACTAGGTCGGCGCAACACGTTTCTTTTCGCCATTCATCTCTATCATTCGTCATCTCTGCAGTTACACCTTTCACGCACATGTCATTGTTCATACAGTCCATCCATGCCTTCTTTGGTTTCCCTCTTCTCTTGTATCCTTCCACCATTGGCGTCCACTAGCTTTTAGGCAGACACGCTCACGCAAGCGTCATTCAATTCCATCAGGCATGATTTATGGAACGACTACTAATACTAATTCAAATATCATTCACTATATTAGACGATAGGAAATCCGTCAATCACAGTTATGACTGTGGTAAAACTGAGATCAAAACGTATCGTCTAATGTCTGCCTTATGATAAGGTAGGCAGTAATCCTCAAGGATTGACACCTATGTATAGGTAATATAGACTAATATTGGCTTGTCTTTACGAAATATAGGTACCTACTAGTGGCGAAGCTAGGGGGTAAGCTGATAGTACAAGACAAGCCTATGCCAGGCACATTAACAAATATTTTCAAGGAAATTAAGTAGCGTAGATACTTATTTATAGCTCAAATAAGTAAGATAAATAAAAAAATCTAAATAAGCATTGGTTAAGTGCCTCTTTTTCACTACCGGCTTACCTCCTAGCTTCGCCACTAGTACTTACCTATCTACTCATCCACAAAACACAGGACCTTCGTTAGCCTATGTCGTGAGTACAACAAAAAAAGATCTATCGATAACTCTATTATTAGGTCGGATAGCCAAAATACTAAGATAGGTTTTAGAGTCTTTTTGGCTATATGGTGTGCACGCCACTGCCTTCCACATTTATACTCATAACTTTCTTTGTTATAGCGTTGCTTTGCGTACATAGGCATGTATATAGATATAGTAAGTAAAGAACGACGCTGTCTGGCACCTACTTTAATGTACGGGAGTGAAAGTTGGGTATGGCAGAAGAAGCATAAAAGTAAAGTCAATGCCGTAAAAATGCGGTCATTGCGGAGCATGAAAGGCGTGACAATGAATGACAGGATAAGGAATAGTGTGATAAGAGAAAGTTGCGGCTTGAAGGAAGACGTAGTGACCAAGATTGAAAAGGGCATGCTTCGGTGGTTTGGGCATAAGGAGAGAATGGATGAAAGTCGATTGACGAAAGAGATTTATATGGGTGATGTAATGGGCCGGGTGAGTAGAGGTCGCCCCAGAAGGACAGATACAGACCAGATTGGTGATGTCCTGGCCGAAGGTGGCGTGAAAAGTAAGCGAAACCGAAGGTCATGTATGAAAAGATGTATGAATGTAGATGAAGCGAAAGCTGTAGTCTGCCTACCCCTCTGGGAGACAGGCGTGAAGTGTATGTATGTGATAAAGAAGAATGTCTTACCACAGCACAAAGAAGAGTATTTGCACACATTTCCTATGATGAAGAAGACCGCAAACAATCCAGCAATCAAGAAGAGAATCATGGCGTCAAATAACATTGCTTAAAATCACTTTCTCACTTTATACTGGTACTTTATTTGTGTCACTTCTCTTTATTCAATATATCTTACAATTATTTTTATAATACTTTTTCTTATTTAGTCTTTCGTAATTTATTTTGTATAAAGTAATTCAAATACACTGTTAAGTTATTTAATTATGTTTAAATATGTAGACACAAAACTTTTTCTTTATTTTTAAAGTTCGCAATTACAATAAAGACACGACCAAAACAAATATTGTTGTGTTACTGAACAAAAATAATAAATAATACAGTTTGTTCTGTTATCTTTGACCAAATTGTTATTATTAAAGATAGTGTATTTCGTCTTTAGCGCGATCACTTACCGATAGGATATCGCAATATACAAAATAGTGTGGGGTACGTGTTCCTTTTATCCAACCACAACATTTTCTCAATGAAAATTTATTTATTTATTTAGTAGCGTCTGTGGTCCAGTTCGTCGGATACTTGTAGCCGAGAGAGAGGTCGCGGGTTCGAGTCCGGCTACTGGACGTGTACCATTGGGACCCTTTTTCAGAGCCTATGTACGCAACGTAGCGCTCGTACGGTGAAGGACAACATCATGATGAAAGCGCACACCATAAGGCGTGTGAACCCTATAACGGCGATGGGCTCACCCATTCGCTCACGTTGGGTTAAATACGCTTGGTGAAACGTGGGCTTTTGCTTTGACAAGTGCCTCTGCCTGCCCCGCTTTGGGATTTAAAAGCGTAGTAGTGTAAAATTTATTTATTTATTTATTCACATTTAAAAAGTTACATTACAAGAGAAGAAAAGATGCCAGTTTATTCCCGGTTCTTCTGGTCAGTAAAAGAAATTAATTTGAACCGTTTACTTTTGTTTTTAAAATCATAAATGACTTTCATCAAGCTTTGTGTTATACTACTGTATATCTGTATGTAATAGCACTTATTACGATGAAGAAACAAACTATTTGATTTGATTTTGAACAGCATAATAAAAACAACATTAAATAGATAGAAGATAGACGAGTTGGACGTGGCAAATACACAAAGGTTCTGATTCAGCATGTGCTGGGGATGATATGGATAAACACAGCGTTCCCAGCGCTGATCTTACATCAGTACCTTAGAATTTGCGTGAGTTTGCTAATCGCTGGCATCCGGCTCGAAAAACATATGACGCCTGTTAACGACTGAAGACGCGACGAGGACCCGACGCGAAGTCTCCGTAATGTGGTCGTCATGCCCCAGAAGAGGGGAGGGGAGAGTTGGCAACAAAACAGGGACGGATAAAGATAATTTGTATGGAGTCAAGAAAACGTGTGCGTTGAAAAGAGGCAAAAGCAAGTAGATGCGCACGTCTCAGGTAGGGCTTGGGTGGTGGTGGGATTATCCCTGAAAAGTACCTTAGAATTGCAACCGGGAACAACGCTAGAACTGTTGAAAAATCTGGTCACTTGCCCCACACTACTTTTCATACATTACTTTTATAATTTCGCAGAGAGAAAGTATACTATGATAATCCATTTTGATAAACATAAATTAGGTATATTTATTAAGGTAATTGGAACAAATTTCTTGTTAAACCAGCTTAGCTTTTATAGGTTCCGTAGTGTCGTGAGGTACTTACTTATAAACAGTTAAAACGATAACTGACTGGTCAACGTATATCAATTTAGACCCAAGTTTGTCCCTATTTGGCGTACATTTGGTCGGCTTTATGGAGACCTTTACTAACAGTATACTAGAGCTTCTATAACATTATGAATTACTTATATTAGCTAACGGAAAGTGGGTTGAATATACAGGTTGGGGCCCACAACACGGGCCGAGGACTTAAAGCAAGATACTTTTGGCTATTTAACATCATTCTGAAGTGGTCCTAATAGTACAAACTTTGTGGTTTTGATATAAACTGGGTGTAAAGTTAGTAACTATAATCAATGAACTAATCATAATACACTATCGCAAGTTATCGCTTAGGAATCGTTATGTGTCGTGGTACGGGGGCCTAACAACATACCTACGCTATGTTGGCAGAATCTTTTTTGGCAATAACTGTCAGTGAAGTGAGCAGTTACTAAATGCTTGCTGTCCATTGCTGGTAGGATTAATTTTGTTAGGGATGATGCATTTTTTAAATAATCTTTTTGAAAACTTTTTACCACTTCTACGTGATTGCTGACAATCTTAAAAGCTTATGTTTGGAGTTTCAGCCCGTGTTGTGGGCCCCATCCTGTATAACAGTACCTACTGTTGTGACGATATTTCGTTATTATTAACCGTGTGGTGACGGCGAATAGAATACATGTGTCACCACCCCAGCCCAAAGTTTCATCGTAAGAGGCAACCGAGGGAACTCTCCAGAGGTCGGGCAGCAGCGCTCTCTGTGAGTTAAACCACAACACCACTGCGATCGCCAACCCGCCTGCCAAGCGTGCCGATTACTGGCATTTACCCCCCAAATGGCCATGGAATTAATTGGGGGAGGCCCTCGTCCAGCAGTGGACATCATGCGGCTGATGATGATGTTTCCAAAGAGGAGGCATCATGTTTCCAAATCTAAATTACGTACCTATAAAAGGAAAATCTGATTGACATATCAACGCACAGCCCAAACGGCTAAACTTAGGCACTTGAAATTTGGTACGGACGTAGCTTAGGTATCGTAAGGGCTTGAGTGATTCACACTAGGCTATGCTTGTATCGTGAAACCCTGTTTTCCAGTCCCATTATCGCTTTTTACATAATTAGAAACAGAAAATAAATTTTCGTTTTTAATTTATTTTCAATGCACGCTACGCAACGCTCATACGGTGAAGGAAAACATCGTGATAGAACCCGCATACCACAAGATGTAAGAATAGTAGAGGCGATGCGCTCAACGTGGGGTTAAATAGGTATGTTTGTGTGAACTGTGGGTATTTCCTGAGCATGTAAACTTGTTTTGATTTACGAGGTTGTTGTTTTTTGGTAAAGGATTCCTTGGGGAATGTTTTTTAGACTACTAATAAAGAAAGCGTTTGACCACCATCCTGCTTTACGTAAAGCAACGATGTGGTCAACGATGGAGCACACTAGGTACCTAATTCTTCAAGCTGAGTGATTTTTTTTAGTTTTGGTAATATTTTTTACTACTTAGTGTAATACAAATGGGTATTTACTTTAGCAAGTGCCTCTGCCTACCCCTCTTTTGGATTAAAGGCGTGAAGTGTATTTTTTGTAATACATACAAATAAATAATACATGTTTTTTTAAACACAATAAACAAGCGTTTGATCAACATCCTGGCTGATGTTAAGCAGCAATGTGGTCTACGATGGAGCAGGTACCTATTTACCTACCCGTGACTTGAACACTTTCAGACTGTATTGCGCAGGAAACTTTATACACTGTACACCTTTATACGTTATATGTATACCTAGGTACATTATAAATCTTCATCTAGAAACACTATTAAAGAAAACCGCATGAAAATCCGTTGCGTACTTTTAAAGATCTAAGCATACATAGGGACAGACACCGGGAGGCTACTTTGAATTAATTAATTTGCTTAAAATTGAAAAAGTCACGGAACGCTAAAACATATTATCATCATTCTTATGTATCGATTACACTGCTATAAATCTATTACAGGACAATCACTGTACCCTAGTTTCACTATCGGAAAATTGGCGAAACATGTATGTATTGAAATTAAAGTATCAATTTATTCCACGTGTAAAAAAAATCATTATAAACGTTTGTTTAGTGTAAAGTCTTGTTGGATATTTAAATATATAAAAGAAGAAACTGACTGACTGACATATTAACGCACAGCCCAAACGACTAAATGTAAACATTTGAAATTTGGAAGGGACGTAGCTTAGTTAACGTAGGGTAACGTTAACATAACTTCTCTATTATATAAAAAAGGAACTGCTGTTCGTTAGTCTCGCCAAAACTCGAGAACGGCTGGACCGATTTGGCTGATTTTGGTTTTGAATCACACGTGGAAGGCCAGGGAAGGTTTAAAATGTGGTTAAAAGGCTCCCTACGGTAAAACAATTGTTTGCCGGGACAGCTACTCGTTAATAAAATAAACTATGATAATTGACTATGTTCAATAACCTACTGGTGGCGCCATCTGACGGCGTAATAGAGCAACTATATGGATTGAAAGAATCCTGTGAAAGAAGCGCGTAGCCCGGCACCGTTCTCTTAGCGCGACACACACATCGCCGCATACACGTATTTTATTATTTATCATTTTAAAACTGTAACCCTATTGTAGATACCTAATTATAACGATTTTATATTTAAAATATACGATCTCATCATTTGGGAGGAACCGGGAACAACCTGATCGAAAACATTTGGTCCTTCGAGCCGGATATCGGAAGAGAATCAAGCCCTCATCCAGAGACGATACTAGGAAGAAGACGACCCTAGAACCTGGAAGCTGCTGTTGGATAAGTCGGAGATTACGGTCAGAAATTGTTTCCACCTACCTTACCCATCATAATCGATTCAATTTGTGTTCAAAACGTGTGTTTGTGCTTAAGTTTCGTGTGAATTGTATTTTAGACGGTGATTCTTACACGTACGTACCTATTTAGTTTTATTACTCTCAGTGCATAACATAAACAGCTAAAATGAGTGAGGAATCTAGTGCAAAGTTAGGTATTCCATCAGTTTCCCCAAGCTCAAAGAAATCGAGAGATGAGCTTGTTTCTAATCTACGGAAACAAAGAGGGTATTATAAAGGTAAATTAACACAATTTAAAAATTACGTTGAGTCTTTTTCTAATTCGGGTGATCCTACAAAGTACCAAATAGCTGAGTTAAAATTACGAATAAGCTCAGCCAATTCCAATTTTGATAAGTTTAATTCATTGCAAAGTGAAATTGATTTGTACACGTCAGCGTCAGAACAGGATTCACAATTAGAGTATTCGGAAATTGTTGAGTCAATATATTTTACCTCTGTGGCTATCGCTAACTGTTTATTAGAAAGTACCCAAAACGATACCCAAAGTGTGCAGCATAAATTGCCAGAACGTTCCATTGTTTCAAACGTTAAACTGCCCGACATAAAACTGCCTTCTTTCGATGGGATGTACGACAGCTGGTTGGAATTTAAAAATTCCTATGTAACGATGATTCATAAACGTACTGACTTAGATCCTATTCAAAAATTTCACTATTTGCGTTCCTCGCTCACAGGTACTGCCCTTCAAGTAATTAGTGCATTAGAGTTCTCGTCGATTAATTACTCTCATGCATGGGAATTGCTAGAAACGCGGTTTCACAATCCCAGACTTTTGGTACAAAATCACTTAAAGGCGCTATTCAATATCACTTGCATAAAACAAGAGTCTGCTTCTCAGATACGCAAGCTAATCGATACTGTACTTCGCAATATACGTGCACTGACCACTTTAGACGAACCCACCGAGCAGTGGGACACTTTATTAATCTATTTGATTGTGACGAAACTTGATCCTTCCACTGAGCGAGAGTGGGAAACCCATCTTGGTTCAGCTAACAATCTTAATAGCAAATTACAAAAATTAAAATTAAACGATTTACTTTCATTCTTGAGGAATAGGGCTGACACTCTCGAGATGATCGTGTCCAATCATTCAAAATTATCACAACCATTCAATATAAACGTAAGACCCATTCCATTTCATAACAATAGTCGCAAAATTACAACTCAGGTTCAGAGCTACGTTTCGACGAGTGAAGGTAGTTCTAAGTCGAATAACCGAGCTAAACGCGTGCGCGAATGTATGTTATGCAATGGAAACCATGCTTTATTCACATGCGTCAGTTTTCTTAATCTAACTATTCGAGATAGATTAAAATTCGTAGAAGAAAAGAATCTTTGTCGCAATTGCTTACGATCCGGTCATACACTAAGCGAATGTATTTTTGGCCCGTGTAGGCAATGTCAAAGAAAACATAACAGTCTACTTCACCTAGAACCGGTAAGTACAGTCAGCAACATGTGCGTCCGTGGAGAATCGGAAGTCACACCTACGAACGCTAAGATAATGACTAATAGCATAGAATCGTCGTCGTCACTAACTGCCGAGACCGCGACTGTACTGCACTCGGTATCAGCTGAGCGCCCGGTAACCGCGTCACACTCGATGCATACTAGTGTGGCGCACCCGGTTTTACTTTCCACAGCATTAGTCGAAGTTCGCGATTGTAACAATGAATATCACGTTGCGCGATGCTTACTAGATAACGGTAGTCAACACTGTTTCATTACGGAGAAATTATGCAAACAATTAAAATCGAATATTATACAGTCCACTATTCAAATAACCGGAGTGGGACAATCGGTTTCACAATCTAATTATACGTGTGATGTAGTGATTCGTTCACAAGTAAACGATTTTCTAACCAACATGAAATGCTATGTTTTACCTAACATAACATCATCTTTGCCGACGTCCATTGTAGATGCTACAGGTTTAAACATACCTAATAACATACGATTAGCCGATCCCAGCTTTTATTTCCCCGGAGAAATCGACATACTGATAGGTGCGAACATATTCTGGGATCTTTTAGACGATCAAAAAATACGATTACCAAGCGGACCATATTTACAGAATACGAAACTAGGGTGGCTTATTTCAGGACCCATTTACAATCAAAACGTTCAAACTAAAAATACACGATGTCATTTCACGCAAAGCCTCGACACTCAATTGCGAAAGTTTTGGGAAATTGAGGACGTATTCACGTCATCGGACCGCCTCACGGCCGATGAACAGGCGTGTGAAGATATATTTACCAAGACTACAAAACGTGACAGTGATGGTAGATTTTCTGTTAGAATTCCTCTAAAGGAATCACCTAGTTGCCTTGGCGATTCTTATACAATGGCAAAGAATAGGTTTCTTGCACTAGAGAGAAAGTTAGAACGTTCACCAAGTTATAAAAAAATGTACTGCGAGTTTATGCGTGAATACGAGACTAAAGGTCACATGTCTGAAATAAAGGAACATAGTGAACCTTGCTATTTTTTACCGCATCATGGTATTTACCGGGATAGTAGCACAACTACAAAACTAAGGGTTGTATTCGATGGAAGTGCTACTACTCAAACGAATAAATCTCTAAACGACATACAGTATCCTGGCCCTGCACTGCAAAATGATATTTTCTCGATTTTATTACGTTTTCGACAGTATACACACGTGTGCTGTTCCGACGTCCAGGCCATGTTCCGTCAGGTGCTCGTGCAGCCTGACCAGCGGTCCTTGCAGCTCATACTGTGGCGCGACAACCCTACGGCTCCTCTAAAGGTGTACCAATTGAACACAGTCACTTACGGGACTACCTCAGCTCCGTACCTCAGTATGCGTTGCATCCGACAGCTGGCTCACGACTGTCACGATGACGTCACAGCTCAGATTATCAAGGAAGACATGTTCGTCGATGATCTGATCACTGGAAACGACGATCACTCGTTGTTACTACAGCGATGCGAGAAAGTTTCAAAGGTATTACAAGCGGGTTGTTTTCCTTTGAGAAAATGGTGCTTTAATTTCAAGACAGGTGAAGATGCACTAAGTAAAAGTTTTGACAGTGAACATGCGCAAAACAAGACACTTGGGCTAGGTTGGTGTCATGTCACGGATCAGTTACATTACACTACTAAAGTAGATATTACCTGCGATATATCTAAAGTCACTAAACGTATGATACTTTCGATTATATCCCAAATATACGATCCTATGGGACTTTTAAGTCCGGCTATAATTATATCGAAGATTTTACTTCAAAGGTTATGGCTTTGTAAAATCGAGTGGGATACCTATGTATCTCATGACATAGCTATAGCTTGGCAACGATTTGTAAGCACTTTAAAGGGTTTACATACACTTCGAATACCGAGACACGTCAAGAGTAACAACACGCGTTACGTTGAGCTTCACGTGTACACAGACGCCTCGCAGGAAGCGTACGGCGCCTGCGCCTATGTACGGTCCTACGCCGCCGCCGACGGCAGTGACCATTCTAAGGCAAAGGTTACACTATTGTGCGCTAAATGCAAAGTCGCTCCCTTGAAGGCACTTAGTATACCAAGATTAGAACTTTGTGGAGCATTGATCGGTGCTAGACTTTATAAAAAAATAACCTGCTCACTTCGTATGAAATTCGATAAAGTTTATTTCTGGTCCGATTCCACGATTGTCATAGGATGGCTGAGGATGTCACCCCATTTGCTTAAAACATTTGTTCAAAACCGAGTGACAGAAATTAACGAACTTACTGGGGACTCCGTATGGCTACACGTCAGTGGGAAGGAAAATCCTGCTGATTTACTGTCCAGAGGCGTTTACTTGGACAATCTAATCGACCTTGATATATGGTGGAACGGTCCTTCTTATTTAAAAACGGAATTTAATTCTGGTGATTGCATTTTAACAGATATTGATAGTTTGCCTGAATTAAAAAATGTTTCCGATTTCTGCCGTGTTGTGCGCTGCGGTCGTTATCTCTCTGCCACTACTCGCTTTGCACATAGCCAATAATTAGGGCGATTCATAGTAAAGATCTTGGGACGCCCATAGAAATAGCGGCTGACGTAAAACAGGGTTGCCTTCTGTCTCCGCTTATGTTTGTGATTCTACTGAACGGTATCATGAGAAACGTGACTGTCACTGGAGCGAGGCCAAGGGCCGTTGCTGGGGACTGGAAGACGTCGCGTGATCTTCTTCTGTTAAACGTTATTTTATTTTGACGGGCCCGTTGGTGTAGTGGTCAGCATGTCTGCCTCTGCTTCGTAGTGTCGTGGGTTCGATTCCACCGCTGGCAAGGTATTTAGGTGATGAGCTTTTTAAGTACTTGTT
>SJJU01053566.1:0-14064 GCA_012932125.1 Conopomorpha cramerella
ATACTCTCTACACGACGTGGTTTGAGGTCGATGCATCTATTTACGTATAGCTACACACTATGGCCACCGTAAGTACTCTACCTCTACAATCAATAATCAATCACTACACGATATGAAACGAAGTTGCCTCTCGCTGTCTGTATGTATGCTTGGATCTTCAAAACTATGTAACAGATTTTGATGCGATTTTCTTTAGTAGGTAGAGTGATTCTTGAGAAAGGTTTATATGTGATAAAGCATAATATGCTTTTATTATATTATAATGGCAGAGAAACACTGTTAATAATGGTAAAACAACGTTAGCTAGGTCAGCTAGTTAAGAATAATCTAACAGATTTGCACCGGGTCATTCACTTAGGGCACCTTCCCCGACCGTTATGCTCGATATATGGAAACTGGTCTTGGGTGACCATACCGTCCGGCGCAAGTATTTTTTCTTCCTTGCAAAATGTGACAACTGTACCCTTGCTTGAACACTTTTGGAATTTGTGTGGGTGTACTATGTAATGCTTTAATTAGTTCAATCAAATCTAGTGTCCGTCATCTCCAAGTATTTTATTATCAATCGGAAGTATAACTCATAATACGACAAGAACGCATGTGTAAATACCTACAGTCATATTCAATGTAATACATAATGTACACACTAGAATGGTGTCATCGATATTTTTTCTATTAATTACCATATTGTTTAGGTGTAGCAGTCGAATTGTGTAAGGTTGCTGAGCTTACTGAATCAGCCAGTTGTGTTAACGCATGACGTAATAACGCGACCTACAGACACCGGTTTTGCTCTGTACGTAGCATGCTTTTGTTGCGAAAAATAAAAAAAAACTCGATCTGTGTAATATTTCGGAAAAGTGCACTAGGTTAACAGGAAATCACTTAAGGGGACAAGTTCACTCGAATTTCTTTTAACGTTTAAAGAATTACCTTTACGAGATCAAATTCTTAGTTTAATACGTAGCATTTTTATGCAGGGACAGGCAGAAACAACAATAGATATCCACTTGCTTAGTCCTGTCTTATCCACATTTATTAATATTTTCATACAGACATTCAGGTTGGTTTTAGTGGTTTTTTCTTCCTTTTTATAATTTCTGGATTCGTAATACATGTACCTACAGTTGAACCTAAATAATACATATAAATATGCAATGACGTCACCGTACGGCGTTACTCATTCACTGTGTATCGTTCGTACAGCAAAAATAATCAAAGCCCAAACGGCAAAATTACTGTATTAATATTTAATTTGTGTCCTTGTTTTTTTACTGTAGTTGTAGGTAAGGTACATTCATCATATAGGTACATTAATTATAATTGAACATCCAGTAAAAGATACTAACAATAACGAATGTAGTAGACACGAATCGTGAAATGTTCGGTGTACATAAATCATTGTTGTAGATAAAGTGCCTATAGGTGTAGTGAAACTGGTGGTTTTTATTAAACATTTCTTGTAAACAGTTAGCTGAACAGTGTCCGCAGCCGATGGTTGCGAGAGATGACGACGACGCGGTGGTTCATGCGCGGCTATTTTCTGTTTTATTAGTCACGCGCGTATCGGCCCCGGGCGCACACGTCTCTCTTCGCGCGATGTAACATTGCACTAACTGTACAAATATTTACAGGCGATAAAAACCCTTACGCCTCGCATCCTAAGTTGCAACACTGTACGCGCACATCAAATTTAAATCTGTGATAATAGATTTTAATTAGTTTAGTATAAGTTTAAAGTAAAATGTTTATGTAAAACATGTATTCAGTGTGATAACAAGTGTGTGTAGTGAGATGCTTTTTATATCGTGGCTGGTACAGTGCACTTTGCGATAGTTTGATGCGGCGGCAAGCTTGCAGCTGTGATACAATATAACAAGGTATAGTGATTTCATCTGTTGTGGTTTATGTATGTTTATCCGTATGAATGATTTCATATATCATGACTAAGTTTTTACGAACATACTAGCCTCTTATTGACGGCCAGTATTAGAGTTGATGGCTTCTAACTCTACATAACGGACCAGTTGTGCATTATCAAATGCATACATAAGAGTCACGCCTGTTATCTCATTCAAGCAAAGGAACTTATTATTGATAACTTCGGCGACCCAACATTATAGGCAGTGAACCTATGGCCACTATGGGGTATCTACAGTAATTTCTTTATGGAGACTTTCTAACGATGTTTTCCTTCACCGTAAGAACACCCTGTAAACATCTGTACATAGAAATCACTGGGTTACCAAGTTACTCCAACTAGGGATCCCTTGGTCCCAAAATTCACAACTTTACCTTGGCTACGGCGATTCTTGTATGGATCGAAGGTTATAGACCCACATTTTTATGTTTCGTGTCTAATGTTTGTTTACCCATAAAATTACTGTCAAGGTAAACTTGAGTTCTTGAATAATCCCGGTTGCTGTTCTGCCACGCTTATATCATTTCGACTTTTTAACTACTTTTACAGTTTTCTCTTAAGTTTGGAATTTTAAACAATATTTCCTTCTCGTAAAGTAACTGCTCTTGGATCTAACAGTCATACTTACGATTACCTAGATGACTCATCGAGTGCATATAAGAAGTTATTAGGTATTTTATAATTTATAGCCGTATAAAAGTGGCATTGGTCTCATCCGCTAAGTCACCGATGTGAAATGTGGTCGGATACCTCTGCCTACACTTATACTAACTAGGGCGACTATAGTTTGGGAGTACGTTAAATTTTAATATTTGTACTACGGTAAGTCAATGTGTGTGTATTCAGTGGCATACTTGTTTATTCCCAGTAAATTCTTTGCATTCATGGTGACAGATATGACCTTTTTTTTTTAAATGGAAATCCGCTATGGATACTCCTTCGCCAACCGAGACAGCGGCGGGGCGGCGTGGTGGGGTTACGACGGTCTCACCCCCCGTAATAAAACCCTACATTGACAGAGTGCGATAGCATGTACTGTCAGTCAGCCCCGGAACAACCGAAGCCATTACAAAACAGACCTGACTTGCCAGATCTTTTTCCTGCATGATAATGGGACAATTATATTTTACATGTACCGATTTCGTAGAACGATGACTTCTCACGTTACTTGTAGGTATACATTCAATAGCTTCTTTACTATATCCTGGCGTGTGTGTGTTCTCTATATATTGCGCTAGGATTAGATAAATACAGTTGAAGGGTGAGAGGGACCGTACTTGTTTGTATAGATAGTGTTGGATAGATACAACGGGCGGATAGTTCAGTTTGTTTTGTCTGGGTTACGGCGGGTGTGCCCGGTAAATAGGTCACAGGCGCCGGCCCCGCCGACGACGCCGTAACGAACGTCGGAACTGACTGTCATACTGTGATGGAAATAATATGAGTCACATTTCCCACACTATTAGTACAAATACCTGACATACCTACAACATATTTTCTGAATGAAATAAAGTATTCTATAAGACGTGATAAGAAAAATGGGTTATTTATTTACATATCTGTGTAAGAACTAGCGCGTTTGTTGTTATGTAATTTGAGCATACTTTTATTATATTGTTTCCCTATTGTATTTGCTTATGGGGACTGATGTGACGAAATTATAGTGATTTTTCTGAACGAGATAGACATGGTAAACGCAATACTAGGTATGAGATAACGACCGTGTGAACGTTTCGTACGAACCCGTCCGAGAACTGCACTCGATAAACCAAAGTTCACTTCTCACGTCTATTTCTACTGCTTGAAGTAATATCTAGCAATTCCGCTGAGTGGACCCGATACTCGTGACTACTTCCGGCCGTTTGGAAGATTTATGCGACACTTTCTGACGTCGCGCGCCTTCGTATCTACGTCCAATACAAATACAATACTGAAGCGAAAGAGCTGTGCAATATGGCTAGCTTAAGGCGGTCTATTGTATTCAAACTACAACATTATTTCAAGTTGATAATATCACATTTATTGCATATAATTAATGTCTTGAAGTATGAGTCTTCTAGATAAGAATTATAGTTTTTGTGTAAGTAACATTAGCTATGCTAATGAAGCTGATAGACTTTCTCGTCAAATCATTTTACTACCAAATTCATTATGGTTAGTTACTAGATGTATGCATCGAACATAGGAATTTTAATGATAACTAGCTGACCGGACAGACGTTGTTTTGCTAATATATATTATAAATTCCGGGACAAAAATTAGCCTAAATGTTATTCCAGTGTATAAGGTATCTGAGTGATATCAAACAAATCTGTCCAGCCGTTTTGACGTGATTCGCGGACAAACAGACAGACATGTTTTCCAAAAAGATGAAATCGGCTTCTGTAACGGCAACTGGAAATAATCCACTGTAGGTATATACTTATACCGTTTTCTCGAAAAAAGAATCACTGTACAGTTTTGGACCCTGAACTGTTTTATTATACATGGTATAGAAGATCATCATTAGTAGGACCCTCCGTTCATTTCGGATTAAACTGCGTCTCGTAGGTCGAGGTGTAGTACGTAACTATTTTGTATACAAATCCATTTTTAAATTTCTCTGATACTGAGCTACTTACATACTTATATGAAAATATAGTCACTTAGTGACATCACATTATATTCAGTTATCCATCATTTATCGCTAAAATAATGGACAGTTTACTTTTAAAGTAGAATGATAATATTTTTATACGTTATCTTATATTAATTCCCAGAAAAAAGTATATTATTAAACCGCTCATATTTTAATTCATTTGCAATATTGCTGAAACAAGTGAGCCTTGCTAGGACGTCGATAAGGAATCGGGCTGTAATACCGAGGTTTGTCTTATCTTTTCCTTTGTTCAGCATAAGCAATAATTGTGAGCACTTTTTGAGGACTCTTAAAATTTTGATGATACTCTCTGGAATGGAAACGTTGACACTCTAAACGCAGATGAAGTTGAAGAAAAATCATATCGACTGAACTTTGTCAAAATGTGAAAATTCAGATTTACTGGTCCCTTGGGAATCAACTTAAAATTTTACTTCACACAAACCTTGTCGAGGCAATTAGGAACATGTAAAAAGAATATATATCCAATTTCGTTTAGTCGTTCCTGAGTTGCGCATAACTCATACATACATACATTTACTAAATTATTTTTTATATACACCCATAGACACCACATAGGTTAAGAGTTAAAAATGTCAATATGGGCCTTTATTAAATCTCCAGCTCACATAGTCGGCTCCTACGACATACCATGGAAGAAAGGGGTCTGATGTATTCTATTTACGACTTAGATCAGCATAATTATATGTAAGTTTCCGAGTTTTCTACCACTCTGAAAAATAACTTGCACACAGTCAGATGTTATTTTCGAAATGGGCGCGAGAAAACTCGCACACTTGAAAAATTGAAGTAAAATTACCTATGAACATTTACTACTATGCAAATTCCAAGAAACATTTAAATAAAATAGTGTGGTGTAAAAAGTGCTAAAAATGTACGACCTGGTTACTTTATAAAGTGGTATTTTTAACTAAATGTAATGTGGCAATAAGTAAAATAAAATGTTAAATCAAGGACATTATTCTTGTTGCCTGTGCCGGGTGAGCCTGTGCCGTGCAGTAGCATGTGGTATGTTTTGTGCTAGTTGGTGTGTGGTTGGTTGTGTCATTGGTACGGCCGCGGCCTGGTTACGACAGGGCGTGGGCGGCTGCCCTTTCTCGCTCCCGCCTACAGGTGAGCCGTCCACGCTCTACAATCACACGTGCCCACAGTCGCCTCACTTCGCTATATCGTGAATTTCATTCATAACATAACCATAAAAATACATATTTGCGTTGATGCCGACTTACCTATCGACTGATTCATGAACATTTTCCGGTATTAGGTTCCGGTACAATTATTATTTTTGAACCAATATTGCATTTTTCACACATTTGTACATCCGCTAAATTCGTAGGGAATCCCATTGTGGTGATATGAAGACGTTGTTGTGTGGTGACACGAGGTTGGATTCCGCACAGGGAAGAAGAGGGGTCGTGGAAAAGGTGATTTTTTCGTTTTGGGGAATTTGACTCCTGTGCAAATCAAATCATTTATTTGTGAATACATGTCAAGTTGCTGTTAACTATAAAATATAATGTCACAATGTATCCTGCCGTACGTGGCGTACAAATATTATGTCAATATATTTGTAATGTCAATATTATTCATTAGAAAAGCTGCACTCAGTAGGGTCAACAGAAACAGTAGGATTTCGGCTTAAGAGTGTTTCCTTATCAAATTTTATACATATTAAACGTAGCTTACTTTCGACCGCGTTCCGAATAATATATCCGAGTAATATGGTATATTAGTGGGTTCGTAATATTTGCTTTACACACCTTTTATTGAATCAGAATCGAGTAATTAGTGACTAAAATACCTGCATGTTTATTAGTCATTCGTAGATTATTATTACACATACTATTTTTACTTGTTACAGATATCGATCTGAAGCAGACCGACGTATGTCAGAAAGATGTACACGAAAATAGCATTACAAGTGTGTCTGGTGGGTGTACTATGGGGTGTGTGTGCGGGCCAGCAGCGAGCGGAACAGTTGCTCGCCCAGAACCCGTGCACAAACAAAATGTCCTGCGGCGACTGTATTAGGACACCGAGCTGCGCGTGGTGTTTCCAGACGGAGTTCAAGCTTCCACGATGCTTCAACCCCGCCATGGACGGGGAGACGGGCGGCGGCTGCAGCGAAGAGTACATCTTCAACCCGGACAACGAGATCTCCATTGACACTGCCTACGATAGAAACCTTACTAGAGGTACTTAACTTACTACATGTATTACATTTTTTCTCGGTATTTTATCTTAGTTTAGTTTATGCAATTTTACCTTTATACATTTCAGCGGGAAAAGCAAGAGGAGAGTACGGCGGATGGGAAGGAAGCAAAGGTGGTGGTGCGGGCTCCAGTGGCAGTGCTGGATCTAGTTTCGGCGCGGCCTCGGCCTCCAGATCTGGCGATAGTCTTGTTCAGATCAGGCCACAGAGGGTCAACTTAAAAGTTAGAATGAGTATGTAACCACCTATTAATTATCCAGCACTATGAATCATACTTAATACATCAATACAATGTTCCTATTTCCTGTTTTTCAGATCAAGTGCTAAAGTTGGATGTGGCGTACGCACAAGCCCAAGACTACCCCGTGGACCTTTACTATCTTATGGACCTGAGTATGTCCATGAATAACGACAAGGAAAAGCTCAGTTCTCTGGGTAACTTACTGTCCAGCACGATGATGAAGATCACGTCTAACTTCAGAATAGGATTCGGCTCCTTCGTTGATAAAGTTGTGATGCCTTACGTGTCTACTGTTCCTGTTAAGTAAGTAAAATCCATTAATAGGAAATGTATAGATATTTTTTTTCTTTAGGGACATATCGATAAATGATTACTTTAATTGCAGTTTGAAGAGACCGTGCGCCGGTTGTGCTGCCCCATACGGCTTCAAGAATCAGATGTCCCTGAGCATGGATACCGATTATTTCGAAGTTAGTATTGTTCTTAATTACTCTTAACTTGAAAATATCCTTTATTTGTACTCTTTATTTATTTTAGGCACTTTTGGTCATTATCAAATGTGAAACGACAACAAAGGCTCTCATAAAACTATTGTTTGTAGAAATTTCATTTAAATATTGTAAGTAAACGAGTTGTTGTTAGGTTATTCATTAGAAAGATAAAAAGTCTGTAGCATTGTTTATGTAAATACGAGTATAACCTAATTTATAAGTTTCTTTTCGAACGATAAAAGTACTATAATAATTAAAAGAAAAATGTGTTTCAGAAAGCGGTATTGTACGCGAACATTTCTGGAAATTTGGATGCCCCTGAGGGTGGATTCGACGCTATAATGCAAGCTATCGTTTGCAAGGATGTTATCGGCTGGCGAGACCAGACCCGTAGACTGCTGGTCTTCTCTACTGACGCTGGCTTCCATTACGCTGGGGACGGAAAGGTAAAAATGTTATTTTTGCTGTGTGCTTGACAGTATCTATTAACTCGAGAAAACCTCAAACCTTGAATAATCGAGTGGTGTTGGCGGAAGATTGTCCAAAAGAAAATAAAAATAAGCAAATCGGTGGTAGAGGCTGTGTATTTTGGTGCCTCATGATGCTTAATACCTACTATAACTCTGAAACTGGACAAGCGGAGCAGACATTATTATATTGGTTTTCTTTATACGTGACATATAGGCGTTCTGTGTTATGAATATTACTTAAGATAATATAATGCAAAGTTTTTAGATCTTCCCACTTCAGATACCAATTTTCGATATTTTTAAACAATAACATGGGATTTTTTGCTTGAATTTATGTACAGTTTAAATTTCAATAGTAAGTAAACATAACCCATTTCTGGTATACAATAGCAAAGAGAGCAAAGAAATTAGGTGCATTTACCAATACACCAACTACAGTAACAGTACAGTATTTTAGCATAGAAATATAGGTTTATCTGGCGTTTGATATAATGTACAAAATAATACCGGAGGCCAAAGTGTGTGTATGAAATCTTTTTGAGTAATGCGTATTTCTCTTTCAGCTTGGCGGTATCGTGAAGCCAAACGACGGCGAGTGTCACATGACTGACAACCTGTACACGCATTCGACTATTCAAGATTATCCCAGCATCGCCCAGATCAATCAGAAGGTAAATATTTTTCAACACAAAAGCTCCGAAATCAGCCGGAAACTAAAATTTAAAAAGTAACATACGGTTTTCTAAGTTTCCCCTGGATTTATGAATGATGCCATCATCAGATCCAGGTTTCTTTATCATGGGATAACTAACCCAACCAACTTTGTGATGTCTATATATACAGGGTGCACCGAAAAGGTGTAAAAGTAGAGGTTAAAGGGACCTGTAGAGAAAGCAATAATTAATGGAACATCATAGATGTTGTTAAGAATACGTTAATCTAAAGGAAAATAAAGTACTTATCGAATTTCATGATCACTTGCTTGCTCGTTATCATTACAAGAGGCTGCCCATCCCATAAAGTGAACAATGAAAGAATTGACTTTTGAAATACTAACCTAAGAACGACGATTACCAGTGACAATTTCTTTTGTTTTTGATAATGTGCATGTCATTGATATTAATCAACGACCATTCACGTGAGCATCACGCACGCTTCACAATAAAAAGTTATCATAACAGCTTATTTTGGTGGGTGATATTTAAACTAATTGACAAATAAGCTTAGAATAATTCATAAATAATCATAAAGGAGAGAGAGAGAGAGAGGGAGGGAAGAGAGATAAGTGTGAAGTAGGGTATTGAAATGTTTGTAGGGTATGTTATGTTGTGACAAGATTTTCACAACGAACATCAGCATATGGGCGTGATTCGACGACTAAATCAATTACCCAATGACTTACCCTCTGTTGTGTAAATGATCCTTTGACCTTTGGCAAATCACATATAAACAAAAGAAAGAAAACAATGTAGAAAGTAAACATTAACCAGAAATGCGAAAATAGGTAGGGCAGCAAAGTTTGTTCTATTAGATCGGGGGTTTCAGCATTAAATCACAGTTTGAGTCATGGATTGTGATTGCTTTCTACATACCTGCTACAATCTGGAAACAGAAGTTATGCTTGCAATTAAAGACGGACCATTACATCCGGTATATCTCATATATATCAAAATCTATAAGTGTTGAAGTTATTACTGAACACATATAAAACTATAGAGAATCCCATCCTTCTTTTTTAAAGGCGTCTAAAAATATTAATTCGATTTTATGATTAGAATACGTTCTTACAGGCGGTACCCTAAATACCCAATTTCAAGTCTCCAGCTTCATCGGTAGTCGAATACTGAGTGAGTGGTATATGTGTTCAATAAATTGATTTAAAATGTATGTTAGGTGAAGGAGAACGCAATCAACGTGATATTCGCTGTGATCGCGGAGCAGATCGGCGTGTACGAGCAGCTCAGCCAGCACATCGAGGGCTCGAGCGCCGGCGTGCTCAGCGAGGACTCCAGCAACGTCGTCGAGCTTGTCAAGGACCAATATGACGTAAGTGTCCTATTTTATAGTTGGGCTCATCTAATAAGTGATTTCTGACAGCTCGACTGACGTGTGTGATAGTGTTGTATTGAAAACGTGAGAATCGATGTGTATGTGTAGTGTTTCGATTGAAGTCGTCATACATATTTTTTATCTCCCAACGGCGACGTGATAGGCTAAGGTAATACCGTAAAAACATTAATTCATCAAAATGGACTTTGTTATATATGTATAACTTTATACATATACATGTGCAAAACATTCATTTTTATTCTACCACACTTACATTCGATTCAATAAGCACGTGTCCAAAATCGAAACGATTCAACTTGATAAATCAACAAAAAAAATCCCAGCACTAGATTATTGATGAAAAAGAAACACAAAGGAATAGAATGTTCAGTGCTGTTACCGGCATACATTTTAAGGTTAATTATTTCCATTCTAAAAA
Source organism: Conopomorpha cramerella (assembly GCA_012932125.1). NCBI lineage: Eukaryota > Metazoa > Arthropoda > Insecta > Lepidoptera > Gracillariidae > Conopomorpha > Conopomorpha cramerella. The sequence goes on from SJJU01053566.1 coordinate 10,483, forward strand.
TATTACATGTTTTTCACGGTCGTTCTCAATGTGTCAGAAATAACTTATTAGATGAGCCCAACTATAACTGGTTGTGTTATAAAATGCAGTTTTATTTACAGTAGCTGCCAATGAATTTAAATATACTTTAATCTTTGATCAGATATGCGCGTATACTAGGTGAACCGTGGGTAGGCTTGGGTGGGTGGTTTGCTTGGCTTACCATAACATGAATTCAGATACAAGAGTGTTACAGCGCCGGGAGGTCTGGAAATACGATGAAACTGGTCTAAATTACTACACGTCAAATTGGTACTGAAGGATTTAACTTTTTATTCATATTTAGACATTAATATTTTATAGAGTTTGGCAATTTATGAAAATTATGTTTTACCAGGATAAATAAATAATACTAAATACTAATTGATTGTACTTACAGAACGGCAGCAAGCAGACATTATTAACATTGTGTCGTAAAATTAAACGTGTTCTGTATTTTGAACTGGTGTTAGTACCTAGTGTTAATTTATGAATCGGCTCGTAAAAGTGTCATTAATGCTCGCATTCTCAAATGTGTGGAAAGTTGCGTTTATTTATTATAGTACTGTCTTCATGGTCTGGGTACAGTTTTTATCTTAAACGTGTATACTTGTTTATAGAAAATCACATCGACGGTAGAAATGAAGGACAATTCGACAAATGCTGTAGAAATTACATACTACTCGGCGTGCCTCGGTGACAAAGTTGAGAAGACTAAGAAATGCAGCGGACTTAAGGTAATTTCTTGTTTAGTTCCATTAAACTTTTCCTAAAAGTATTTTTCTTTACTATCTGCCCGCGCATAGTAAGTACATAACAACTTTGCTTAATTTCTTGAGGTGCCATCCGGGGTTAGTTTATAATGGGGAACATACTGGTGAAAATAATACCAATTATAGTCTAGTCGCTCAGATAATTGTGAAAGGTTTGAAGTTTTGCACTTGCGAAAATAAGTAGTTTTTATGGAATTTTCTCATATTTATGGTAACCAACTAATTGTTTTCTTATTCGTAAATTCTACGCCATTTTTAAGACACCGTTTTAGTGTCCAAACGATTGTCTCGACAGCTGCCGAGTTATATTTCAGTTTACTAATATGTATAGTTCGATATATTAATAGTTTTAATATATTTGCAAGGTGGGCGACGTGGTACACTTTACGGCTGAAGTGTCATTGAAGGAGTGTCCTAAAGATCCCCGGGAGTGGCGCCAGTTGGTGCAGATCTCGCCCGTGGGCGTCTCCGACAGTCTGATGGTCGAGATCGACATGCAGTGCGACTGTCCCTGCGAGAGACCTGGACATCCTGTGAGTGTGCCAATAAATTCGATTTTACATAGAGCTTTCACAAGGAACCAATGCTTAAAATTATATTGAAACAATGTATGCGGTATTTAGCTTGTTAGGTTGGCACTTGTTGTACACGTACATACGTGCATTGATTCTTATATCCACAAATTGTTTGCCAAACATGATCAACAAACACAAGAGAGCATTCACGTTTATTTGTCGCATTGTTAATTCTGTTGAACCTAATGATACAATAAAAAGATAGAAATGGGAACAAATTAAATAAGCATTATGTAAAAATTACGTTTACGTGACTTGAGTGGCACCAGCGCTATGTACAATGCAACATGGGTTATTTTCTCTCGTGGATAAAAACTGCTAACAGCTAATTCAACCATAGAAAAAGTTGTGTGGTTTTACGAAACAACGGTAAAAGTGGAACTCCCTACTCCGCGGCCGACTATCACGCGACATGCAACACAGACCAAAAAGTTTGAGACGTTGTAATAAAAGTTTCACTTTAAATGTAAGTATCTAAAACAAGTCAAGAAACTGAGGGATACAGGAGAGGCAAGAAATATCACTATAGCACTTTAGTCACATTTGTAGACCCCAATAACGGGTTGTGATGTGACGAATATACAGTTCATTCGATTTTCGAATTAATTTTCCAGCAGGTTATTTTGTACTTCAATCCTTATCTGCTGACATACTGTATGAGTAAGAATGAAGTACACAATTAGCTGGCATGAATATTGAGGTGTGTGGGTCAGGCGTACGAGGCGTCGGCGCACACGTGCAGCGGGTACGGCGTGTCGGCGTGCGGCGTGTGCCTGTGCGCCGCCGGACACTTCGGCGCCGACTGCCAGTGCTCGGCCGCCGGCGCGCTCAGCCCCGAGCAGGAGCGCGCCTGCCGGCCCGCCGGCCAGCCCGCCGGCCCGCTCTGCTCCAACCGCGGCACCTGCGTCTGCGGACACTGCGAGTGCAACGTCATGCCCGACCCCACCAAGGTATCCCGACCTCATCCTACTACACTACACTACCACTACACTACACTACTATATACTTTTATTCGATTTTAGACTACTTTTTTATTTTAATCGTAAATAGAAATTACAACTTCTTGATATGATTCAATAAAGGTACCAATCAATCTACTGCCAAATATTTCTAAAATAATAACTGTGCTGTCTTACTAATATTATGAACGGGAAGTTAACTTCTACGCAAAAACTATCAATAATAACATAGGCTATATTTTATCCCGAATTTCATACGAGATCGGGATAGTTTGTCCAAATAAAAAAAATTCAAATACGGATTCTAAATCGTAGGCACAAACACAAGTTTGATGAAGATCATCTATGATTTGACAGCTGAAAAAGAAAAGTAAGAACCCGCTCGGAACATCCACGGGGTACGTCTAGTGTTAAATAATAAAGTTTTATATACATATATGTAATGGATGTTCTTTGCAGGTGATATCCGGGCCGTACTGCAACTGCGACAACTTCACGTGCGACATGTACAAGGGGCTGATGTGTTCGGGGCCGGACCACGGCACGTGTCAGTGCGGGAAGTGCGTGTGCAACCCCGAGTACACGGGCCGCGCCTGCCAGTGCCCCAGCGACCAGGAGGTGTGCCGTGCGCCAGGTGAACGACCCACTTATACTTTTGTAGTTTCCTACATCGTACATCGGTTACGCTACCTCCTCAGGGGACAAATTGATGCGATGCGTTGCGGATACCATGCGGTGCGGATTTACTGTGATCCGGTACGGATCGGATGGAGTGTCCTGTCTGAACTTGACATTTCGCGTGAAGTTGCGTTTTCCAACAAACATGTCTAGGCTCCGTCGAATTATTTTGTTAGAAAACTCATATTTAAAGTATTTACAATTTAAAAAAGACTCTAATCTGAAAATATCATACCAAAGAAACCATACAAATATTATATATCAAGAGAGGAAAACAAAAGGCGAATTCCACAACATATATAATAATCTAAGACAGACCCCTTTGCTATTCAAGGAATATGCAAGAATGTTACCGTCTACATTTGATTATATTGTAAATAAACTGAAAAACGAAATTGAAATTGTTTGTTTTGATGTTTCGTACGAAAATCGCAAGCCGAATTGACATTTCCGCAGCGCAAGTACTCGTACGAATGTCAGTCGGAAAGACGTAGGACATTTGTATTGATAACGAAGATTTGAAATTGACAGCGTGCGTTCATGCGGACATCGTATCGGACCGCATCGTATCAATTTGTT
>SJJU01053656.1:0-13968 GCA_012932125.1 Conopomorpha cramerella
TTAACATGGGATGAAGGCAATGTGTGTGTTGTTGTAAAATATTTATTTATTCCCTTTATCTACTATATAAAAATAAGTCGGGTTTTCCTCCCTGACTCTATAACTCTATAACTCTATAACTCTATAACTCTATAACTTTTCCACGGTTTTGCATTCGTTGGAAAGGTCTCGGGCTCCGTGAGGTTTATAGCAAAGAAAATTCAGGAAAAAGTTCAACAGAAAAGCGGGTAAACGAAACGAACCCATCTGGTGGCGAAACGGAGTTCGCCGGGTTTGCTAGTAACTTCTAGAAAATTCGATGTAATGCCTCCACATCCCCACTGTAAAGGGCGTGAATATGTAAACGTCTGCATCCGATAGGCTGTCCTCCGATGGTCCTGTGTATAGTTAGACACATCTGTTCGGTGCGACGGCGTCCATTTTAATTTCGAATACCAAAGTGTGTGCGAGCGGGCGACTTCGCAAATAGTAGTCGATTCTGCACTTGAAGTGAATTTAGTAGTCGGTAAATATGCAGTGACCAAGATTGAAAAGGGCATGCTTCGGTGGTTTGGGCATATGGAGAGAATGGATGAAAGTCGATTGACGAAAGAGATTTATATGGGTGATGTAATGAGCCGGGTGAGTAGAGGTCGCCCCAGAAGGACATATAAAGACCAGATTGGTGATGTCCTGACCGAAGGTGGCGTGGAAAGTACTCGAAACCGGAAGTCATGTATGAAAAGGTGTATAAATGTAGATGAAGCGAAAGGGGTATGTCAGGATCGTGACAAATGGAGATCTGTAGTCTCTGCCTACCCCTCTGGAAGACAGGCGTGATGTGTATGTATGTATGTATGTATGTAAATATGCCTATGTATAAAACAAAGTCGCCTCCCGCTGTCTGTACCTATGTATGCTTAGATTTTTAAAACTACGCAACGGATATTCATGCGCTCTATTTTATAGATAGAGTGATTCTTGAGGAAGGTTTATACGTATAATCTATCTCAGTGGCGTGCACTGGCTTTTACGACAAGGTAGGCAGTAATCCCAAAGGATTGACACTTATGTATAGGTAACTTGTCTTTACGAAATATAGGCACCTACCTATCTACTCACCCACAAAACACAGGACCTTCGTTAGCCTATGTCGTGAGTACAACAAGAGAAGATGCAACAACTCTATTATTAGGCCGGGAAACCAAAACACTAAGGTAGGCAGTGTCTTTTTGCCTATATGATGTGCACGCCCCTGATCGATCTATACTAACATTATAAAGCTGAAGATTTCTTTTGTTTGAATGCGCTAATCTCAGGAACTACAGGTTCGAATTGAAAAAATATTTTTGAGTTGAATATACAGAGGATGGCTTTAGGCTATATAACATCACGCTGCAAATATTAGGAGCGCGCGAAAAAGCGGGGAAAGTTATTCATCCTTGAGGGATTCCGTTGCGTGCGCTGCGAAAACGGTTCAAATACCAAAAAATATAGGTATGAAAGAATTTCCTCTTGAAATGACCTAAAAAAATGTCCACGACAGTATATATGTCTATCTTTTAAGTTTAACTCACTAGAACCGTTTTTATGGTAATCAACTTTGGTAGAAATTAATGCATTTTTTGTTAACTTAATATATAAAAATCCAGTGTCATGATGTTTGTTCCCAATGAACTCTTCACCAAGGCTGGCATTTATATGTAATTTCGTCCAATTTGAGAGATAGGATAGTTTATATTTCGTCACTTACATCCACTGCTGGGCACAGGCCATCCTGGAGGCTATACTAATTTTATATTCATATTAATAGTGAAAAAAGGACAACGTCTGTCGAGTCCACTTATAAAGAGGAAAGAATTGTTTGGATGGATGTTTGTAACGAATAAAAGCTACTTGACGAAGGAACGAAAAAAAACGCGAGTAACACCGCGCGGTACAGCTAGTACATTCAGGCTTACCAACTTAGGGGTTTTCCCACCAAATTTAGGGGGTAAATAAGTGGGATGGGATTTTTTTAGGGGCGTACTATTTTTTGGGAGTTTTTGTCATATTTTGAATATTTCGGACTGGCATTTGTAACAGTTAAAATTTCAAACGCAAGTGTCGAACGCGGATTCTCTATCTATAATATTGACAAAAATAAAGGAAAATAATAAACTGTACATCAAAATTACTAACTTGCACACCTAAAAAGCCAAAGTTATCATATGAATGGCAATTAGAAGACCAAATCAGTAGTTTTGTTGCTAAGTCAGTATTTTGGTTAGGTTAGGTTAGACTTTTTTGATGCACGTTTAAATACTATCCAAAAATAAATTACGGAATAGATTATCTATTGAAATGTTACAAAGTATGATGATGGTTCTGATACATGTCACATATATGAGGCACATTTCTTTTTTACCCGGGTATATATTGTTACGCCCCGGGGTCGGCAAACAACGGCTGGAATGCCGTAGAGGTACGTCGAACATTCGAGAGGCCTAAGGAACATTCCAGTATCCAAGTCGGCGCATACAAACCACTACACAGTGCCTATATGCGTCACAATGTAGTAGAAGAATCTCGAAAGATCGAGAATAGTGTGGTATATTTCGGAAGCCACAAGTACTTACCTCACCACAAGTAGGTAGGTATACATCTACTTACCTACTGTTGGGTGTAGGTATAAACACGCGAGCCGTCGACGCGACTCACAAGTAGGTATAAATCTACTTACCTACTGTTGGAGTTGGTATAAACACGCGAGCGGCCGAGGCACCACAAGTAGGTATTTAATTATTATTATTAGAAGTCGACTCGAGAAAGTACCTGAACCTACTCGAATGTTCTGGATTGTGTACCGTTGGTATATAAAGAGCGACGATCGAGTCGGCGGGAGAGTTTCAACTAAACAGCGATACAGTGAACTTCAAGAGAGAAAATTAAAGAGAGTTAACAAGTGATTGTGTGATCGTAAAAGTGTTTATTAGCGGTTTTAGTTTAACGATTGTAATTAGTTTGTGTAATTACAGTGCCGAAATAAAGTGTTATTCTTGATTTTCGTAACAGTGTCATTTTTCTATCGGTACCCACCCCCCACGTACGTAACATTTGGTGTCAGAAGTGGGATAGAAAATGACGATCACTCCACGAGATCAAGAACCGGAGGGCGTCCAGACCCGGAGCCAACGTGCAGCGGAGGACTCTACGGCAGCCGTGGCTGGGCCCTCTACTGTCACTGCACCGGCATCGTCACCAAGACCGAAGGCCGAGATTGACCTCAACACTATCCTGATTTTATTAAAGGAACAGTCCCGAGCCCAGGAGAGGCAGGCTAAATTACAGGAGGAGCAGTACATGAAGCTGTGTATCAGTCAGCGGGAAGCCGAGGAGAGACAAGCTAAGGCCCAGCAGGAAGCCCGGGAAGCCCAAGAGAGACAATCACGCATGCTCTGTGAAGGGCGTGAAGCCATTGCAGAGTGGAAAACTGAGATTAAGGAATTAAAAGGGAGACTATTCGATATGGACGAAAAGCTCGAGAACCGTGTAAAGAACGTCAAGGAGCAATTGGAGGAACACGAAACTCATCTGCAGATCATGAAGAATGAGATCAGGAAACTGGAAGTTAAGGTGGCTGCTGGGATCAGCAGCAGGTCTGAGGGCTCTGTACCGGTGTGTGGGAACTTCAAGGTACCTCCGTTTGACGGTACTTCCTCGTGGAATGCGTACAAGTTGCAGTTCGAGTCTGTCTGTCAGGCCAATGGATGGAGTGAAGAGGAGGCGAAGACAGCACTCACACTGGCTCTACGAGACGAAGCTCTCGCTGTACTGGAAGTCTTAGGTGATGAGAGGACATATGGCCGCCTACTTGAGGCGCTAGAGACTCGCTATGGAGACCGACATTTTGAGTACGTTTTCAGAGCACAGCTGAAGGATCGCAGCCAGGGCCGGAACGAGTCTCTGCAGAAGTGGGCCTTGGAGATAGAGACATTGGTGAGAAAGGCGTACCAGTCGGCATTCGCCTCTTTGGTAGACAGCATGCTACTTCAAGCTTTCATCGATGGTATTCGTGATATGGAAGTAAGAGCTGCTGTTCGATTGGGGCATCATGGAAGTTTGAAGGATGCAGTAGTTCATGCATTGGAGGTGGAGGCCGTACGTCGTGACTCGAAGCCACTTTCAGTGAGAAAGGTTTGTGCGAGTGAAGTGCCTTTCCGTGACCGCGAGTATGTACCGCGTTGTTATCAGTGTGGCGAACGCGGGCATTTGCGGTCCAGTTGTCCAAAAAGGAAAAGGGCCCAAAGAAGCGCCGATAGCACAAACCTTGGGAGGAAGCTACGGATGTCGGGGGACTTGGTAAACAAGCGTCCCGTTACGGATACCGTTGGAGATAAATGCAAAGGGCTGGAAGAGATACGCAGTGGCGTTCGTTATAATGGGCTATGGAACAGCAACACGACGAGGAAGCGACATGATTGGAGAGTTGATAAATCGCAGTTCGAGGAGGGTTCCCTAGTGTGGTTGCGTGACTCGCTACGTCATCGTTGGGAAGGACCATATAAGGTAGTGACCAGGATTAACGACGTCACGTATCGGATACAGAGAAATCACCGCAGCCCATGCAAGGTTGTGCACATCGACAGGCTGGCCCGATACTATGGAGATAATCATGCTCGAGACGAGCACGTTTTAGAAGGGGGTAGTGTTACGCCCCGGGGTCGGCAAACAACGGCTAGAATGCCGTAGAGGTACGTCGAACATTCGAGAGGCCTAAAGAACATTCCAGTATCCAAGTCGGCGCATACAAACCACTACACAGTGCCTATATGCGTCAGAATGTAGTAGAAGGATCTCGAAAGATCGAGAAAAGTGTGGTATATTTCGGAAGCCACAAGTACTTACCGCACCACAAGTAGGTATACACCTACTTACCTACTGTTGGGTGTAGGTATAAACACGCGAGCCGTCGACGCGACTCACAAGTAGGTATAATTCTACTTACCTACTGTTGGAGTAGGTATAAACACGCGAGCTGGCCGACGCGACGGTTAGGGATTTAATTATTATTATTAGAAGTCGACTCGAGAATGTACCTGAACCTACTCGAATGTTCTGGATTGTGTACCGTGGGTATATAAAGAGCGACGATCGAGTCGGCGGGACAGTTTCAACTAAACAGTGATACAGTGAACATCAAGAGAGATAAATTAAAGAGAGTTAACAAGTGATTGTGTGATTGTGAAAGTGTTTATTAGCGGTGTTAGTTTAACGATTGTAATTAGTTTGTGTACCCACCCCCCACGTACGTAACAATATTTTTTCAGTACGGGTACTATTATTTATTCTTAATTTTTTAGGGGGATTTTCTAGTAACTGTAGCAATTTTAGGGGTTTTTAACTTAAGCTTTAGGGATATATATTTTAGGAGTTGGTAACACTGCATTCATATAATAGGAAAGAAATTAGTAATAATGTATATTGGCAAAATAACGTCCGTCGGATCAGCTTGGAATTTTTATAAACGCGAAAGTTTGGATGTATGTAAGTTTGTTACTTTTCACTACTACTGAAGAAATTGCAATTAAATTTAACAGAAAACAGCTTATACACACAACACTTTTATATCTAACAGATACTTGACACAGTGATGAATAGGTGCCTATTGAACAAGTGTGCTCCATCGTGGACCGCATCGCTGCTTAACACCAGGCAGGATGGTGGTCAAACGCTTGTTCATAGTGATTAAAAAAAAACACAGAGCAAAATCAGACACAAGATCCCATAATCTCGAAATAATATAAAGCCGTCGAAAATTCCCCATGAGAGAAAACCGCAGTAGGTAAGTATCTATTTAAAAAAAAAAGACCTAAGAACTGTCTGAATGTCTGAGCTGCAGTGCGAAAGGAAATCTAATAATCCTCTCGGAAGACAGTTAACCACTCGGTTGCCGGCGACGCCGGTGGTGAATCGTTACTCGATCATTGGAATCGAATTGCGAGTAGTCGGTCGATGTCATTCGATGCACCCGACGTCGGCAAACGGCACCTACCTACCTATCTATATACAGGATGATCCGGAAATGCCCTTTTTAGACATAGTCTACTCTTTCCGAGATCCTACTGGGTATTAAGTGGCGAAGCTAGGGGGTAAGCCGGTAGTGCAAGACAAGCCTATTCCAGGCACATTAACAAATATTTTCAAGGAAATTAAGTAGCGTAGGGACTAATTATAGCTCAAATAAGTAAGACAAATAAAAAAATCTAAATAAGCATTGGTTATGTGCCTATTTTTCACTACCGGCTTACCTCCTAGCTTCGCCACTACTGGGTAAATTTCTGCAGGTATCAATGGCGTAATTGCAGTTTGTCCTTTGTCATGTCCTGAGGCAGAACATTGTTTATTTTTTATGAAGACGAAATATTTTTGTTTATTTTCCCTGCATTGTCGCCATAGTGAACGTTGAAACGTCGAGTAAAATAACAAAGGTAAGCTCGAGCTTGTCTTTGATTATATTCGCGCCTATATACCCGGTGAACAATATTGAGTTATAATGTCTGTGCGTGTTTCATTAAAAAATGATCTGTAGTGAAATTCTCGTATTTTTGCTCGATTACGATTACGTTTTGGTTTAGCTTACGCTAGAGTTTAGTCGAGTTCAAAAATTACCAGAATACCGTTTGTTTGAGAAGAGTAATTTTTGTTTGTTTCTTTACGAGAATACGCTTTGACGATTCCGAGCCGTCTGACGTACTATTGAAATTCGATAGTAACAAGTGAACGATAGTAACAAGAGAGTTTGGACTTAGTTGAGACTTTTTTAGTATCGACGAAAATACGAGAATTGCACTACTGATAGTGAACGTTGTTCATATTGACGAGCCAAATATCGCTTCTAAGACCATTGATTGGGGTCCTTTGGTATAGAACAATACGTTATTGAACAACATTAAGTTTGTTCGTCCTTCTCTTTCTCTAGGAAAAGTGGGAGAGAGAAGTTTGTGCTATGTAACAAATGGAACATATCCGTATCAATGTCTCCGGAACGAAAAACCTGACCTTTTCATACAAAAATCACAATAAGCTTACAAATTTAGTATGGGGAGGTCACATTTTTATACGTTGGGGGGCATTGACACCTGCTGAAATGGATTCAGTAGACTCAAAACAAACAATACACTTCTTCATAAAAAGAAGATCGAGTTTGCATAAGAAGGATGAATATTGTATTCTTCCCGGGGCATTGGCACATTCAGGACTACACGTAGGTATTGACCAATTTTTTTTCGTTTCATCAAAATTTTCCTGTCCTTATCCCACAGTAGGTGTGGTCGGCGCAACACGTTTCTTTTCGCCATTCATCTCTGGCATTCGTCATCTCTGCCTCAAAATCTCTAACCATTCGTACATCTATGTTGCAGTTAGATTTTTTTCGTTTGTTTGATAGATCATCCAGGCCCCTGCCCGGGTGACCCACAACCCCTACTCCCCCGTTTAGTCGCCTCTTACAAGAAGTACTGTACCTGCACACTTCCGCTTAAAATTTCCGCTAGTTCCGGATCAGCCTGTATAGTCAGTGAATTTCGCCAAAGCGATAGCTCAATCATTTCCCGATTACCGGGCACCCTTTAACCAATTACATCTCGTCTGAATACACACAAATTAAAATCGATTAATCGTAGTGTAGGTTACGATAGCTAGCTAGTATTTAACGTTCGTTGGTTGGGTATCTTACTAATTTTATAAATGGGAAATTGAGTTTGTTTGTTCCGCTTTCACGCCGTAACTACTGAACCGATGGCTTTAAAAAAATTGCACCGTATAGTTAGAAGTCCGGTTTAAATAATAGGGTACTTTTAATCCCGGAAAAAAATGATATTCTCAATGGAAAACAAAAATATTCCTTTATACCGCAATATAACCGAAGTCCACGCGGGCGAAGCCGCGGGCGGAAAGCTAGTTTCTAATACAAGTGCATTAATCAAATATACAGTAACAAAATCCTGCAGTGGGAATTAATAACCCTTTATTATAGTGTACATGGACTTTAATGAACATGATTTTAACCTTGAAAAAAATGCTATCAGCGGTGGGAATCGAACCCACGACCTTACGGAACAGAGGCAGACATTGCTGACCACTACACCGACGGGCCCGTCGTATAATAATATAACAGGAAGGTACTTAAATTTCAATTTCTAATTTTGACCCAAACAAATATATACCTTACGGGTCGAGCTAAATAAAACAGTTTCAAAAGGCCCAATTTTCGGTCATACATGTGGGGGGTTTAAATAGGGGTTCTTGGGGTCATCAACGACCCCCCGGAGGGAAATACGTCGAATTGTGGACGGCCCGCGATTTTATTCGCGTAGTTTAGTAGTACCTGCATCCCCAATTTCAAGCGTCTAACTTGAGCCGTTTAGATTTTTCGTACAAAAGAATTTTCCCGTTTATTGCCGTTCCCATGGGAATTTGAGGAATTCCTTTCTTAGTGCACCCCTATGGTACCTAAGCTACGTCCGTACCAAATTTCAAGTATCTACGTTCAGCCGTTTGGGCTGTGCGTTGATATGTCAGTCAGTCAGTCAGTCAGTCATTCAGTCAGCTTTTCCTTTTATATATTTAGATTCTAAAGTACAGTGACAGTAAGAATCCAATCCATTTGAAACCTACAGTCCCCTAGAGTAAACAAATTGTAGATCGGATTTCTCAATTAGACCCTTTCACTAAGGGTTGAGGCACCTCCCACGGGTGGGGGTGGATACCGGGAAACTGCGGATATACTGGAATCGTGGAATCGGGATGTCTTACATTTCTTTCTCTTGTTGGATGTGTCTGGGTGTGTTAAATAAGTATACATTTACACATCATTAACACAACAGTATTATTGGAAAAATAATAAATAGCTGATAGGGCCTTAGTAGGTTAGAACGTCAGCCCCGCTAGGTTTAGTCCTCCGCATTCACCCGTGGTGCTCTCCCGAAAGGCAATTTGTGCCTCGATTGTAATAATGCTGTCTCCCACTATTTAGGTTAGGGAAGTAAAAAAAATATCATATATATGCATTGCAATGCAGCGCATATATGTATTTTTTCTTCTTTTTTCTACATCGTCTTTAGTTTAATAACTATGTGGAATCCAAGACAGAAGACTAGGCCCCCCGGGATCTAGCCCAGTCGTCACTGATTGAGCTCTTATCTATTCTGGATGCCGCTGTAGATCCTGGCTCTAACAGGAATCACAGTGGTGGGAAAGTGGGTGGGAATATCCCAGAAAAGTATACATTTAAAAGAAACAAAAACTGTATTTAAGTAAGTATATTTCGTTGTCTAAATTCTGGATACGGATAAAAAAAAATGTTTTTTTCGTCGGTCAAAAAGAACCGACTTCAATCAGTAAAATTTTACAGATTTGTGGTTATCAGAAATCTGCACATCTTTGTATTTTAGACTAGTGGAGCGACTTCATGTCATGTCTTAATGAAAGACATTACATTCTATCTGACCTGAAAAACGTTGTTTTGCCGAAAAACATTATTAACAGTGTTTTTTTGTAAAAAAAAAAAAAGGATCGCCATCGCTCGGAATCCTTTTTTATCTTCAACGCAATGAACAACCTTTTCACCACCATCCTGCCTGATGTTAAGCAGCGACGTGGTCTACGATGGAGCACAGTTGTTCATTAGGTACCTATTAACCCCAGTGATTTGAAGACCTTCAGACTGTACTGAGCAGGAAACACAGACTCCGGCAAGTCATTCCACATCCTAGCGGTTCGCACTATAAAAGTGGACAAAAATGGTACCTCATTTGGCTCGTCAGTATGAACAACTGGTCCATTTAAAAAACAAAAAGTATACATCCGGATTACCCTGAAGGTACCTATAGCACGCTGAAACTTTTACTCCACGGGTTTTCCGCACTGGCTTCATCATAGCCAAACCAGTATAATCGGAACCATTAAGCATTGAAATCGCTAAGGAAGATAGTGTCAAACAACGACTGGCTAAGTTGTAAAGCTTGCTCAATGTTTACACACCAGCTTTCACTTCAATAGAGGCACTTCGGTTCACTGATCCAGCGTCCGGCTGACAACTTTCAGGGTAGTCGATAATACAGAGCGTAAAAGGACCCCGAGCAAAGGTCTTAGAAACGTTGTTGGGCTCGTCGATATGAGAAATTTTTACTACGGCGCAACTGTGGGGAAATGAACATACATACATACACTTCACGCTTGTCTCCCAGAGGGGTAGGCAGAGACTACAGATCTCCATTTGTCACGATCCTGACATACCCCTTTGGCTTCATCTACATTCATACATCTTTTCATACATGACCTCCGGTTTCGAGTACTTTTCACGCCACCTTCGGCCAGGACATTACCAATCTGGTCTGTATATGTCCTTCTGGGGCGACCTCTACTCACCCGGTCCATTACATCACCCATATAAATCTCTTTCGTCAATCGACTTTCATCCATTCTCTCCATATGCCCAAACCACCGAAGCATGCCCTTTTCAATCTTGGTCTGAACTGAAAAAAAAATTCTTTTCCCATACAAAATGTCATCTGCCTAATTTGCAAAAATATGAAAACATTTCCCCGCATTGTCGCCATCCACACTAACCCCATTACCAATAAACGCGTTGTCACTTATACAACGGTTATTACAGGTGTACTTGAACTGGTTATTCCGTATTTGACATACAACTGACAAGTTAAGTTGAGCTTTGTGTATCTTTGAAATAGCAATTCCGCCATTATTAGTAAGCCTTATATTGTAAAATGCCTTATATTATAAATTCATACTAATATTATAAATGCGAAGGATCTCTGTCTGTCTGTGTCGCTTCCACGCCATAACTACTGATCCGATTTAAATGAAATTCGGTATACATTTAGTTTAGAGCCTAAGAAAGGACATAGGGTATTTTATACCTATCCTAACATCATGCAGGATGGTGGTCAAACGCTTGTTCATTGTGTTAAAAAAAATATATTTAGTATCCATTTCTGGAAGCCCATTTCCCTGCTACGCTGCCAATAAGAGACAGAAAAATATATTCTCTTCCTCTTTCACTCCTGTATGTTTTTCATATTGCTGTCTAACTTTATTCTAAACGTCATTTTTTTTTTATTATAACTACACACATTAAGTGTCTAGGGATCAAGTATATTTTAGAAGATTGCAATCAAGGATATATTTTACAAATAATGAATTTATTCATAACTAGTGGACTCGACAGACGTTGTCCTGTCTTTAGTCTATAACCTCCAGGGTGGCTTGTGCCTAGCAGTGGATTTCATTTTTTTCTTTCATAAGAACTTTCAGCTATCATTAATAAGCACAACAAAGAAAGAATTAGCGAAATCGGTCCACCCGTTCCGGAGTTATGGAATGACAACAAAAAGTGGCTTTGATTTGTATATAAGATTTATTCAAAATGTGGTAATAAGTCAATTGATACAGGCATGGGGAATTAAGTAGGAGGCCAATCCAGAAGATTAGATTTGATTTAAAAAAAATAGTTTTTTTTAAGCTAAAAATGTTCTTGATCCCTAGACACTTTTGATGTGTGTAGTTGTTTTTGTTCTGAGAATCATACCACACTGCATAAGTTACTGCAAATGTTGAAACGTGGCTTACCTGAAAAAACAAAAACAGTTATTAATATAAAACCAGACGACCAGATTGGTGATGTCCTGACCGAAGGTGGCGTGAAAAGTACTCGAAACCGGAGGTCATGTATGAAAAGGTGTATGTATGTAGTTGAAGCAAACGGGGTATGTCAGGACCATGACAAATGGAGATCTGTAGTCTCTGCCTACCCCTCTGGGAGACAGGCGTGAAGTGTATGTACGTAATATAAACAAATGCAAATAAAATAAATAGTCATTTATGACATTTTTCAACAGTAATCTATACCTACTCGAAAAAAATAAGGCAGTACGATATTTTTTTTTATGTAACGCGCAGACATAACTATTGTTCACCGGGCACCGGGTATATAGGCGAGAATACTGCGAGGTAAAAGGACCCCGAGCAATGGTCTTAGAAATGGTCTTGTAGGGCTCGTCAATATGAACTACTTTTACTATGTCACTTTCAACATGTTATTACGACTATGAACTGGCAATACGTCCTATCTAAACCGCCAGTATGATACGAGTTTGATTAGTATTACTATGTCAGATAGTACGTACTTTTTGTTTAAAAAATTGCATGTTCTTTTAAGATCAGATAGGACCTGTTGCTAGTTTAAAATCGATAAGTAAAATGCCGTACTTAAACCGGAATATGAAAAACTGTGTCTTAGGCTACTTTAGCGCTATCCGTCTCATATGTACTTGGCTATGTTAGTAAAAGTACTGAATGCCCAAGGTTCAACAATACCACATAGAGCCACATCACGAATGATTGCGTGCCACACAACAATAAATACTTTTTATAATGTGACACTGGCTGGCTAGCCCCTTACGCAATGATACGAAAACAACTAAAACACAAAGATGTATGGCGGCCCTACCTCGGCTATTTAAATTTCGTACTCGCCGTTTAACCGCCAAAAAAAAATATACGTTACTGGCCGTCTAAAAGAGGTCGGCGTAACTTTTTTCGCCCCAGACCATATTTACGTTTGGAAAACTGTTTCGCGCCAAACGAAAGAAAACAAAAAGGAAAATGGAAAAGTTTGTTTTGGGGTTGGACTTTTTCCAAACAAGAGTCAGGGACAATTTTTTTTTTGTATATTTGGAATGTTGGTAATATTATCCATTGTCGATTTTTCTTTCGACATGTCAGTTATAATTTACGAGTGCGCTAAGTAAATGCAACTGAATTAAAGTTAAATAAACTGTATTTTGATGAAATTGATACTTGGAGAAGTACAATATTTGTTTTTAAATATTAAAAAATAAATAAATCCTGTCTTCTATCGTATTCAGGTTGAATTGCCTGCTTTCACTCTTCACTGATGGAATTTTCGTTATAGTGTACTCGACATTGAAACCTTAAAAAATCGCGTTGTTGCAGTAAACGAGCGGATGTTATCGAAACATATAATAAAATATTACTTGGGGTCATCAAGTCCCTTCATTTCTTGCCCGGTTATTACAGAGACAATGCATCAAATCTACGCTAAAATCAAGTTATGATGCATTAAACAAAACGGGGACACCTCCACCAGCTTCTGTAACGTAATCGGTCCATTTGCAAGCGTTTAGGCGGGACCGAGATATTGCGCGGGAAAATACTGGACGCCATCTTGGAAATAGTCGCGATGCTTACTTTTTATCGCTGTAAAAAGGTTTTAGGGGTAGTTCGCACTACGTCACATTAACGTTTTCTATTGGTAAGTCCTGATGGCTTCACACCATTTAATCCCAAAGCGGGGTAGGCAGAGGAACATGTTTAGCAAGTGGGCAGCCGTCGCCTTTATAGGGTTCACACTTGTGATATGTGGGTTTCATCACAAAGTTGTCCTTCGTCATATGAGTGTTTCTTATCGTTCATAGGCTCTGAAGATGATATTCATTATTCATTCAAACTATTTAATTAAATCGATAGAAAATTGACGTCATTCCTGCGAATAGACAAAGTGAGAACCCACCCGATTGCGCGGGAAAATACACCAAAGAACGCGGCCGCCATCTTGAAAATGGTCGTTACATACTTTTTTCTTTTAGTTTTGTAAAAAGGTTTTAGAAACTGTGCTGTTTATAGGTACACCGTAGTATGAAATTGCACGCTGCCCAATGGACAAACTGAATGCGCTCAAACATGGCTCGTACTATAAAACAACTACGCCAGGAAGTGTTTTACCCTATAACTTTAAAAGACTTATAATAAGTAAACCCAGCATCTGGCAGCCATTTTGTGCAATTCATCAGTCCACCTTGCCTGAAGGCGTCCTACACTACGTTTTCCAAGACGCGGTCTCTACTCAAGAACCCGTTTTCTCCAACGGTCATCGGTTCTACGGCTCTGGCCAACAGGAAATTCACA
>SJJU01053668.1:0-10974 GCA_012932125.1 Conopomorpha cramerella
ACTGTACGATATTTTTATCAAAATAAACAATTATCATTTTAATTATCACATTGATTTTGAGCGCCATTTAGAAGGAATATATGTGTTACTATTTTATTTTTATATTCCTTATTTGCGTTTCCTATTTAGATATAAGACAATTATTTCTTTAATCTTATCATTAAAATGTAAAAAATGTTAGTGACAAATGCATACATATAAAATATGTTAAAAAAATATATACACCAGTATTATTACGTGTTATCTTTTTAACAGACTTCAAATAAGGAGAAAGTACAATTCAACTGTACTCAATTTTTTTTTTTGTTAACTCATATCTTACGAGTGCGTGTTTTTTTCTTTAATTTGAAATTTAACTGTTTGAAGTCCGTTATTTTTTCGTTAAAAGTTATTTCTATTTTATTATTTTCCGTACATTATTACTATAGATCGATTGATATGAGCTGACATGTTCATAGTTCTCACAAAAATGCGATTGACTAATACAGCATGTTTTTAAGGTCCGTAGCCAAAAGGCAAAAACGGAACCCTTTTATAGATTCGTCATGTCTGTCCGTCCGTCCGTAATTTTAGGAATATGTCCTTTTCTACACCGTTAGATTGACGATATTAAGATCTATAAACGTATGCGTATATTACATCACGTAAAGGTGTGTGTGTGGCAGTTTTATTCGTTCGTACACACACATCTAAGGCCCGCGCGCATTCATGAAATGCACGAACTATAACATGCCAGCTCCTATTAATCGATCTTTACAAACAAGTATATTTTTATTATGCAAAATATTTAGAGTAAAAGTTATAGTCCGACCCAACAATAATGTAGGCAATTATTGTTACAATAATTGTAAAAATATGTACAATATTTCAAAAGTGTAAATTCATACAAAGTTGTAGGCAAAAATCGCAAAATTCTTATTGTTTTTTATCACCGAGTTAACATCACACATAGTTTCACTGTAATACATAAGTTTATTTTTTAATATTATGTTAACATTTTAACCCTTTTACTGACAACAGAAGTTATAAATTTTGTAACTGTTTTGTGTTACATAGAAACACGTATTACACTTTATTAACAGTTTAAACTGGGTATTACGGCACGAAAATTAACCAAATATTAACAACTTCCCTGTCGAATGAGTCATATATGACTCGCAGGAACATTTTGGAATAAGTTTATACTGTTTTAGGCAAATTTTCGTATTTGACGTTTTTTAATAACACCTTGACGTACGTAAAAAAATGAAGTATTGCAAAAAACATTTTTTTTTTTCAGATAATATGTATAAAGGTATAGTAATGATATAAAGATTAAATTTAAAAAAAAAATAGGGACGTAGGGCTTTGTAATACTAGTTGTATGGGGACAGGGAAGGTGTTAAGACCCCGGCATGACTTCTACTTATATTTGACACATCTACCTCTAAATGTGTCAAAACGTCAAACAAATAACTAAGGTAAGCTGAATGCTTATCTTTGTTCGGACTGTAATACCCGGTGTGTTCTCAGTTTGTCACATCCCCTCTTGTAACACTGTTGAAAACTGAGAAGGACTTTTGATATTTTTTCCCAGTTTGTAACATTTTTTTTTATTTCTATATAACGCACAGACAGAACAAAAGTGACACAAAACAGAATGTGTAATTTTATTCAATTGAACCTTAACATAAAAGATACAAAACTTTAATTACAAAATCGTCATTCGTATTGGGTCCATTTTCTTCTAACTATGCGATAATATTTGTGCGTGTTTCTTTAAAAAAACATATTACACTCTTATTATGACATTATTTGCTGGCGTACTGATTGATCGCCGTGAGATCTAAACATTTTAAGAACTACTTTTTGTGATCTAAAAAAAAAGGCAACAAAAGAAACACTAAAACAATTTGGAATGATACTTTTACACAAGTGAGCACATTTGTAACGAAACTGACATACTCTCAACATTAATATTTAACACCTACATACCATGAGGTATGCAGACAACTGCAATAGAACAATTCTGATAAAGATGCAAGTGAAATGTGAGATATGGTTAAAGTAAAGAAAGGTGAATTTCCTTTGTACACAGCGAGCTCATAAATAAATGTCAACGTTGAATCCAGCTTCTCAGCAATATTTATTTTTATAAATTTCTTACACACGGGGAAGCATTATTGCCCTGACCGCATCTAGATGCGATCAGGGCAATAATGCTTCCTTTTTAATAATCCTTTTTAATGATTCATGCTTCTTTTTTAATTCATCTCTGCCAGCTATCACCTTGATATTTACACCTTGTGTTTAACATTTTTCATAATATATTCAAAGTCTTTGAAAATATTGGTGGGCATTCTTTTACAAGTTCTCTTAAATCAATTTGTTCGCTTACACTTATATACAAATACTTAAAATTTTCAATTCCATTGTATCTAACTTCTGTACCAGACAGATATCGTTTGTTTAGAAATGTTTTTTTTTATGAATGTGGACGAAATTTTATTCACTTGTAAACGTTGTTTTATCAATGGTTTGTTTCTGTATATTTTACAATAGAAACTTTTTTTTTTACATATTTGTAAATCGTGTATCATGATATTATTCCACTTTGTAAATGTTTTTTCACCCAAAGCAGGTCATATCGACAGTTAGGTTTTGCACTGAGATAAGTATATAAGTTTTCGTTTATTGTTTTATTATTAGAACCCAATGGTTTTCTGTAATTCGAGGCAGTCAGCGCTAAAGTAGCTTAACCCTAGACCAATTAGTATGGAGATATAAAGTAATAACGAGTTTGACTTATGTGTAGATATTTTATGGAATTTTATTTTCGTCCAAATTTGTATTTTTTGTAATTAAAATTACGGATTTTATAACATGAATGATTTTATTTTAACATGTTATTAGTAAATTGTCGTAAGTCGGAATATGAAAAATTGTGGCTTAGGTCATTTTAGCGCTGACTGTCTCATTTATAAACAGTAAAATAATAGTTATTATGAACAATTGAACAGTACGTTTCCATTGGTCAAACATTTACAATAAAATATCGACACATATTTCTTGACGTCCGAAGCATAAAGTCGGAAGTGTGATATTGTTACAATAACAGATCCGACCTTATGCTTGCTTGACACGTCGAGATTTATGTATGCTGATTATTTTGTATTTTAACAATTGACGAGGTCCCATACCATGAATAATTAAAGTAAGTGTAATAGAGTTATATATACCATTCGCCTAGCGCAATCTTTGCCACGTAGCGAAAATAATATTATTATAAGATCTCGTGGTTATAAGACCAGATTTAAACCAAATACTCATGCGCATGTTTAGCCATCGCGAGCCAAACGCGCCGATACCTCAATAACGCAAACAAACGTCACATAAAATACCTACTCCGCGTTCCTCTCGGACAGTGGAATCAGACCATGAGCAGCTCGTTGGTTAAGTATTCAGGATTGGCTTGCACGTATGCGGCGTGGTTGGCGAGGTGCGTGGAGAAGGCGGTGAGGTGTGCGGAGTGCGCGGCGGGGAGGTCTAGCACGGCCAGAGCGCGCAGCAGGCAGTGTGCCGCCTCGGGCAGCGGGTAGCGGGTGAGAGGCACGGCGCGCGGGACCAGCTCGGCGGGCAGGGCTGTGAGGGTGCACACCAGCTGCCGCGAGTAGGTCGCCGCGCCCTCCGCCGGCCAGCGCAGCGCGGACAGGGCCACGGGCAGCAGCGAGTCCCCGAAGGCCGGCCGCCGGTAGCACACCCGCCCGCTCGACACGCCGCCCGGACCTGCCATACACGTGTGTCTCATCATCATCAGCTGCCACAACTCAAATGACGTCACAACTGTACGAGGCCGCCTCCCGCCACGATCAATCGAGGAGAAACGACAGGCGGGTTGATGATCGCATTGGTGTTGTGGATTAAGAGTACACAGAGAGCGCTGCTGCCCGTCCTCTGGAGAGTTCCCTCGGTCGCTTCTTACGACCCCCAAGACGGGGAACGTTAGGCTGGGGTGGTGACATAATCGCACATCCTCTAAAAAACTGTCATAACATAAAAAAAAAGATTTTAAGAAAACACAATTTTAAGTTATTTATTTCCCTGTTAAAAGTCGCTCAGAATGAAACAGTCACAAGTACCCTCTAGCCACGAATTTTTGAATTACGAATATGGCGTTTTTGTAGATTAAAAAGAAAAAAATTGCACCTTTCTGTAAAAATGGATTTTTTTGTGTTATGACAGTTTTTTAGAGGATGTGCGACATGTATCATATGAAGCCGTCATACACAGCTAGTATATCATAGCATACACAATAATGCTGGCTCAAATCAAAATGTTGAATGTAGTGACGGAAAATAATTAAAGCAACTGACCTCCAGGACCGTCGCCGTACAGCACCGCCGCTGTCGGGGTCTGCACGAACACCACGCGCGACGCTGGAAATTAACAATGCATGATAAAATATCACCAGTATCAAACTAGGCAAGTAGATACAGTCGGTTAAATCTTCCCCGGACAGTAAACGCCCATAGGCATCATAATGATAAAACATCTATTATGTCTATTTTACTGTCCGCCAATGTGTTAATCAAGTGGTAAATCAGATTTGATGACACTTCCTGTGTCATTAAAACGCCAATAAGGTAGAGTGTGTCACATTGTGACCAGTAATACATAAACTTTATGGTCTATGTTATAATTTCATATTAATTTCAGCCATAGCTAAATAGCTCTCTTGTTGAATGGCCAATAAGCGTCAAAAATTAATATTTTAAATATATATAAATATTTTTTACAACGACACACACATTGCCTTCATCCCATGTTAAGTAGCCAAAGCACTTGTGTTATGGAAATCAGACAACGAGATATATTTACTTAAATACTTTTTCTTTTATATACATACTAATATAAATAAAACACCCAGACACATCCAACAATACTTAAAAGCTCAACCTAAATACCTGCCAGCGGTGGGAATCGAACCCACGGCCCTATGGAGCAGAGGCAGACATGCTGACCACTACACCAACGGGCCCGTCAAAAGGTAATATTTTATTTTAATACTCACAAACAACCTCCTACAAGAGTGACAATTTTATGCGGCTCTCAATCGATAATAAATGAAATATTGTGTGCATGCAGATGTATACATACTAGACAGTAATCGTTGCAGCGAGGCAGCCGGCGACGCGCTCAGCTTCGACACCCACTCCGGCCGGAACAGGTCCACCACCTGGGTAACAAAATCCAATAATGTTATTTTCGGACACGTCACGTCTCGTTACATAGAGCTTGTCACGTAACGACACGCCATGACACGACACGACACATTACAAAACAACACTACAGTCTATTTTTTACGGACCAATGTGATAGTTTCTATTCATACAATATTGTACTCTGCAGCCATCAATTTACAGTATATTTTAGGAGATGAAGAACTGAACTGTTTGTATTCGATTTTGAGTTTAATGTACAGGAATAAAGTATCATGTTGTACGCATGGGAACTGTCAAATTGGTCGGTCGTGTTATAAAATATTTGGAGAGGCCTATGTCCAGCAGTGGACAAGTATGGGCTGATGATGATGATGATGATTATAAAATATACATTACATGGTCTGGTCTTGATACGTCATGTCACTACACGAAAGTGGCCTGAACATGTGTAAAGTGAGGACACATCGCGTTGACTCTGTGTTTATTCTGACTCGGAAAATAAGGCGTAAGCTCAGATATCATGTGAGAGGACGACGGGCAAACGATACGTAAACAATAGTAGATTGTATTAACAAGGGTGCAACCTACAACAATAATTTCAAATCAGTCGACCCATTTCATAGCTCTAAGTGTACTTCTAAGAGATCCATCGCGTCAATTTTATCCCTAGATTTAGATAAAAAAAACTACCATTTAGGAATTACTCAACACATTATTGCTTAATCTTAGATTACCTTATGTAGCATTGTATTCCTGTACTTTTATAATTAAATTTCGAACTATTGTGAACTTTTTAGAGCACATCCAGCTTATGCTGCGAAACATTGTATTTACAAAATATTATATGCCGTGTTCCTGAGGATATCTGTTATTGGCCATATTAATTGTATTCAATTTAATTTAAGTATATAAATTGTAACGTTGCTGTTGATATCCCAAATAAAATAAAATAAAAATAGAATAGTAATTTTACGCGACGGCTTTATTTTGAATCCTGAGCGAGCGAGGCACTCCAGGATTGAATTCCGAGCGTAGCGTGGTTTTCATAATGGAGTGATGATGCTTACAGTGCTAAAATCGCTACAAAGCTAATGCAAGTAACCCAAGCTTGGCTTAACATCCCATCCTTCAGTTGTGATAAATTTTGTTAGGGGAGATGCATTTTTTAACCGACTTCAAAAAAGGTTGTTTTTTATGATTGTTACCTCAGAACTTTGGCCTGGGTGAACCGAATTGGATGTTTTTTTTTATATCTGAAAGCTGGTGCTTCCTGTTTTGGTCCCATATACATTTGGTTCAGTTTCGACAACGGCATCCATGAGAAAACCACATACATATATGTCAAATTTTACTGTTTAAAGTCGGTTCTTTCTTCTTTAATTTATAACCGGTTTTGAACGTCAAACTATTAGGTTATAAATAGTGAAGCCTTGAAAAAAAAATCTTAAAAGTTTTCGCATTTTGCAGGCTCAGTGGCGTGCACTGGCTTTGACAACAAGGTAGGCAATAATCCCCACGGATTGACACTTATGTATTGGTATCTTGTCTTTATGGAATATAGGTACCTACTCACCCACAAAACACAGGACCTCCGTTAGCCTGTGTCGTGAGTACAACAAAAAAGTAGCAATAACTCTATTATTGGGTCGGGAAGTCAAAATATTAAGGTAGGCAGTGTCTTTTTGCCTATATGGTGTGCACGCCACTGTGCAGGCCCTAACCTGCCCCAAAACTAGTTCATAGGTTCACTTTGTTGATCCGCGTGCTAGAGTAGAGGCGGGTCATCTCACCACGTATTTAGTCTCGAGTATGTTCCGCAGCACGTCCATGGCGGCGTTGAAGTGCGCGGTGTCGCGCGCGTACAGCAGCACCACGCGCGACCACTCCGCCGCCGGCTTGCTCTCCGCCGTCAGCGCGCTGCCGTCCCTACCATGCGACACACGACATACAGAATACAGATACAACAGTGCACTTAACCCCCCCTAGCAAAGCGCTCCAAGACATGACAAGTCATATCAGGCACTGCGATTGGTAGAAACAAGCTGAGTCGCACGATGTGTGACATAGCGCGTATTTGTTTTATGTCGTGTCTTTCTTAATGCGCTTTGCTAGTGGGGCTTAATCAAACAAAGGCTAGTATATAGCCACTTGAGCGACAAATACTTTGAACCTTATTGAATGTCTTCACTGGAATTATCTGAAGATTTCAGAGAAGTTATCACAAAATAATCACTTAAGACATACCTTATGTGATTATTTTACATATAACACTAGTTAGTGTTACATATAACACTACAGGACATATACATACCTATTTAAACATTAAACAATAATTTCACACTGTACTAAGCTTGATTTTATGACAAACATCCCCCAGGATCATGTGATGTACTCCGTAATTAGAATAACAAACG
Source organism: Conopomorpha cramerella (assembly GCA_012932125.1). Lineage (NCBI taxonomy): Eukaryota > Metazoa > Arthropoda > Insecta > Lepidoptera > Gracillariidae > Conopomorpha > Conopomorpha cramerella. Next base: position 7,616 of record SJJU01053668.1, read on the forward strand.
TCAATAGGGTCCAAAATCCAATCCAGAAAAACAACTAAACTTGTCTGATTAAGGGTTAACAATGCTTTCTTGCCTGATGCCTATGCCAACTGTGAGCTACGGAGATTAGTTAGCTGGTAAATAATAGTACACTTCACGCCTTTTAATCCCAAAGTGTGGTAGGTAGAGGCCACGGTTCACCAAGCGTAATTAACGTGACAGCTGGTAAACCCGTCGCCGTTATAGTGTTCACGCAACCTGTGCATACCACACGGTTTTCATCACGATGTTGTCCTTCACACACGTACCTACATAGGCTCTGAAAGAGTCCTGGACATAGGCCTATCCAATGGGGAATTTTCTTTGACGTTTTTCTGACAGATTTTCGGGTGGAAAACATTACTGCCATGCTTTCCAAACAAAGTGTGACAGTAATTACGGTTCTCCGCCCGAATATCTGTCAGAAAAATGTCAAAGAAAATTCCCCATTGCACGTCACTGTGATCTGTTTTCGGCTTCTCGCATCCAGCTTCTGGCAGCCATCTTGCGCACATCATCAGTTCACCTTGCCTGAGGGCGTCCTACACTCCGTTTGCCGAGACGCGGTCTCCGTGAGAGAACTCGTTTACCCCAACGGTCATCAGTTCTACGGCTAATGTGGCCTGCCCACTGCCACTTCAGCCCCCCTAGCACAGCGCTCCAAGTAATAAGTGACAAGACATATAACATATAACTTTCTACACGTGCAGTCTCTGGGCTCGGTATACGCAAAGATCCCAAAACGCCCTGCGCATCCAATACAAGCACGCACTCCGAGCGGTGCTGGGGCTGTCCTGGCGCTGCAGCGCGTCCGGCATGCATGCAGAAGCGCGGACGCCCTCTGCGGCCGCTATCTTTACGCCAGCGATGCGCCGGAGCGCTCGCGGCCGTGAGGGCCAGCCCCAACACCGTTTTGGCAACCATCGCTGACAGGTACGACTGTCCATACGTCATCCGGTGGATCAGATTGCATTGTATAAAGTGAAAATTAAATTAAATACTTAAATATAATTATACTCTACTAACACTAACAATAAGTTTTATGTTTACTAATCTACTATGGATTTTTTAGTCTGAAATAAACGTATTATTATTATTATAACGCGTTGTGATTTGTTGAAACTAGCTGAGTCGCACAAAGCGTGACATAACAGCCAATCAGCAGCCCTAGCACGCGCGTCAAGAAAGACAAGACATATAACAAATACGCGACTCGGCTTGTTTCAACAAATCACAGTGCCGATTTTGTCTTGTCATTTCCTTCTTGGAGCCCTATGCTAGGGGGGCAGAGCGCGTAATTATTATATGTCAAGTCTTTCTTGAGGCGCGTGCTAGGCCTGCAGATTGCTGAGCCTTATAGAGACATCTATTGATGAAAGAGCCAGACAAAGTATGACTCACCCATTCCTCCAAGCTTTGTATATCTTGTCGCGCCATGTGCGGTTGTGCCGGCGGCGGCGGTAGTAGAGCGCCAGCAGCAGCGCGACGAGGGCGGCGGCGCCGAGCCCCGCGCCCCACGCCGCCCACTGCGCGCCGCCCGCCCCCGCCGCCCCCACCGCCCCCACCGCCCCGCTCGCCGCCGACTTCGCCGGCCCAGGGGATGTTTGTTCTGCAGTACGCGAAAGTAAGGACATTATAATTACAATCTATATAACTAGTCTATATTAACAGTTAACGTATTTTATCCCAAAACGGGGCAGACAGAGACATTTGTTAAGCAAATGCCCATGGTTCACCGAACGAATTTAAACTTAATAATATTTTTTAATTGTAACAAAAGATCCTTGACTTGAGGAATGTTGCATTTCAATTTTTAACCGGGTTTGTTTTTGTTAAATTCGCGCAGAAGTATACTCAATACTCAATTCTTTATTGCATTTCACAATGTTAAGGTGGTTACATTAGTACAGACTAGGAGGTACAACATCATGAGCCTTGTGGGGCACAGCAAGTGGTGATACAATCAAATATAAGTACATACATGCATACATTTCATTTCATTTTTGACAGTTGAAAAACAAATGTAATTTCTTCAGTTCGAATTAATTACTTTTACTGGCCAGAAGAACCGGCAAAAAACTGGCATCGATTCAATAACATTTAAGTAGTTAATATTAATATTACTTAGTACTAATTTAACAACTGCTTGATGGCCGGATGCATCTCTGACTGGTGAAACAGATAAAGGGCTCTAAAGGCCCTAAATAGGAAGTTGGTACATTTCAAGAGCCATATTGAGCACATGCATAGGTATGTACCTAAATACATTGTTCACTTATCACCATGAACAAGCGTTTGGTTTTTACCACCATCCTGCCTGATGTTAAGCAGTACCTTTTCGTATAGAACATAAGGTTCAGACTAATCAAGTTGTACATTTTATAAGATTGCAATCAAGAATATATTTTACAAAAACTGAATTCATTCATAATTTATTCAAAATGTGGTGATAAGTCATTGATACAGACATAGGGAATTAGGTAGGAGACCAATCCAGAAGCTAAGAATTAATTTTAAAAAATATTTTTTTTTAGAGCTAAAATCTTCTTGATCCCTAGATATTTTTGATGTTTGTATTTCATAACAATTTATTTAATAAAATACGAATATTTTCGTCTTCACGTTACGCAATTGCATATTAAAATTACGCGTCTCAAGTAGGTTTACGAGTAAATTACGTAATTTCCATTAGTGCTTTAAGAAATCTTTGACCCTCATCGCTTAGACAAGTGGTAATGGGGTTAAGTGAGCTGGTTCCGACACGAGCTTAGGAAATTAGCATTTTCCTTTCCAGTAATAACACTACAAACTCTTAATAAGTATATTTGAGAAGATATTCGTAGAATCCTTGGCAGCATTAGTTGGACGTAGTTACACAGAAAGGACTCAATCCACAAAAAGTTACTTCGAAGATATTAAGCTTTAAAGTTGGATGCGCTATTGACCCGTACATACATCTGGATTGAGTCAGGGTACATAATATATATATAGGTTATAACTCAATATTATTCACCGGGATAGGCGCGAATATAATGAAAGACAAGCTCGAGCTTACCTACCTTCAACTTTATATTCGCGCCTATATACCCGGTGAACAATATTGAGTTATAATGTCTGTGTGCGTTTCATTAAAAAATTATATATGTAGGTTGTAGTGAACTTTTTTGTGTAAATGTTTTTGTAGCTAACTGAAATTATAAAAACGATCCTAATACAAACTTGCACGACATAAGCCCGAAAAACATACTCATCAATTTATCCCGTCCATTAAATGTAAAAAAAATACACTTCACGCCTTTAATCCCAAAGAGGGGTAGGCAGAGGCACTTGCTAAAGCAAGT
>SJJU01053878.1:0-10952 GCA_012932125.1 Conopomorpha cramerella
AACTATAATAATAAAGAAATCGCAGTAATGAACTAAGACTTGGCACGACTTTGTCTAGATTTCATTACTTTTAAGAGATAAATAAGCATATTTTAAGAAATAAATGGATTCAAATATTTAGGAAAGTAGCGAGCTCTCTAATGTGTATGTTCTGGCGTGTGCAGGTACCCGGAGCCGAAGGAAGCAACGCACAAGGTTCGCGGCCGCAGCGACGTGCTGGAGCTAGTGTGCGGCGCCGGGGCCGTCGACCCCGAGCTGCTCACCGTCAAGACCTTTTACTTCTTCTTTTACTCAGCTTTCGGCTCACTGTTTCCGCTAATGGGCGTGTACTTCAAGCAGATGGGCATGAACGCCGGCCAATGTGGGCTACTGATCGGCACGCGGCCCTTTGTAGAGTTCCTGTCGGCACCGTTTTGGGGAGGGTTGGCAGATCGCTGGAGGCGCGGGCGGACGCTGCTGCTGGCTTCGCTCGCCGCCTGGGTCGTGTTCACGCTGCCGCTCAGCTGGGTGCAGCCGGCGCCCATGGCTTGCGTGCAGCCGGTCAACAACACTGCCTTCCGCATCGCCGACTTGGACTACGACGCGGACCCCAAGATGTCGTGGCGCGCCCCCGCCCCCTCGCCCGGACAGGGCTCTCCGCTGCCCGTCACTGATGCCATCAACTACAATCCGGATACGAACAACAACTGGGTGACGCCGCTGCACTCCTCCATCATCTATCGCACCCCCGACATACAGAAGACGTTCTTCCTGTTGTTGCTGTTGGTGGTGATCGGAGAGTTCTTCAGCGCGCCGGCTATCACGCTGGCCGACTCGGCCGTCATCACGCTGTTGGGGGAGGACGCTGACCGCTACGGCCATCAGCGCATGTTCGGCTCGCTCGGCTGGGGCCTGGCCATGTTCTTCGTGGGCATCGCGCTCGACCACAGCACGGCCTTCAGCGCGCATCCCTGCGGCGGCCCGCAGCGCTACGAGAAAAACTACACCATCTGCTTCGCCACCTTCTCTGTTCTGATGGGCGCTGCACTCATCACTGCCACGCAGGTACTTGGACACATACACATTGAGTACATACTAAGAGTAAGATGTACCAACACAATCTATTCCATACGATTGTATTACTCCCGGTTTATTCTGTTCCCGACGAATTTACGTCTACTATTGAGACAATAGCTGGGAATGTTAGTTTCTCGTTCTACCTTAATATTTACTGTGAAAAAATAGAAGTAATCTAACGTTGTTTGAAAAATATTAGTAATTTAACGAATGACATAAATGTATTTTTGACTTAAATATCGAAGTTACACCTGAAAAACTATTAAGTGTTGTTGTGCTGATGTTTAAAATGAAAAGACCTGTAATAAACTAAGTATAATACATAATTTATTAATAATATCATTCGGTGTATTTCAGATAAAATTCAAGTACGAGTTCTGTGGCATGGAGGAGGCGGTGGCGATGGGCGGCGGGGTGGAGGCGCCGGCGGCGGCGGAGGTGTCCCGCGAGGAGCGGCTGCAGCAGGAGCTGGCGGCGCAGCTGCAGCTGCCGGGGCTGGACACGGGCGCGCCCGCCGCCGCCGCCGCGCCGCCGCCGCAGCTGCACCCCGCCAAGGTGTTCGCGCAGACCACGCGCGAGATGCCCGAGTGGGTCACGGTGCTCAAACAGTTCCAGAACGTCAAGGCCGCTTCCTTCCTGCTCGTCGCGTGGTTCATGGGCTTCGGTATCGGGCTCATCTTCACCTTCCTTTTCTGGCACTTGCAGGTACACTTATAACATTGAAGTCATTTACTTCATTATCATTTGCATGCTAGAGAGAGTTGCTTACTAATTTGAACAATACTATCTAGGACATTGGTGGTTCTCCGACTCTATTCGGCGTGGCGTCGGTCATCAACCACATCTCCGAGATCTTCGCCTATTTCTTCAGTTTCAAGCTCATCACTCAAATGGGGCATGTCAAGGTAATTACCGATTTCAACGTTACGTTGCAATGCAATAGTGGCGGAGATGTACAGGGTGAGTGTGTGGCAGGTGCTGTGTCTGGGTTTGGCGGGCAACGTGGTGCGCTTCCTATACATCGCTTGGCTGTCCAATCCGTGGTGGGTGCTGCCGTTCGAGTTCGTGCAGGGCGTGACCCACGCGGCCGTGTGGGCGGCGTGCTGCTCGTACATCGCGCACGGCGCGCCGCCCGGCCTGCGCTCCAGCGCGCAGGGCGTGCTGCAGGGGCTGCACCACGGCCTGGGCCGCGGCTGCGGCGCCGTGCTGGGGGGCATCGCCGTCGCCAAGTACGGCACCACGTGCACCTTCGCCGGCTACGGGCTGCTGTGCGCCGTGGCGCTGGCCGCCTTCGCCGCCGTGAACCGCGACGAGGCGAGCGGCGGCGGCGGCGGCGGCGTGCCCGAGCCGCACTTCGAGCCCGGCGTGCTGGCGCCGCACGGCGTGCCCGGCGGCCCGCTGCCGCGCGCGCTCTCCTCCTCGCGCCTCAACGAGATGCCCCGCGACACCTACGGCTCCACACAGGTACGACATACCTACATACACCCACTCTCTGCGTATATAACGCTATACTACTTGAACTTATGTCTGAATTCATTCGTGCCACGAATCAGAACTGGCTATCATATCACGTGAAAGGTGTGTCAATCATCGATTTGTTAACTATACGTAAAGGCTCAATACATGTTTCTATCTTTCTAGTATGACAAATATTAAAAGTACTTTGCCTATTCCCATGATAAAATGTTCGTGTTGCTGCAGAGTTACGGAGGTGGCGAGTCCCTGGGCGTGCCGGGACAGCCGCCCGCCCAAGCCGCCCCCGCCCCCGCCCCCGCCGGACACAACCCCTTCCTGCAGCAGGAGCAGAGCTACAGATAAGCCCTCCGTTCCCTCGTCTAGTCTACGACACAAACCTTGTATATTCATGTACAATGTTCTGAAAGCGATGTCATATCATGGTGTGATGAGTAAATTATCTATATACATAGCGTAAGCCAAGATTATGCTCTTCTATTTGTTGATTGTATGTAGCAAATTATTCTATTGTAATATTAAAGCTGTATGTATACAATTTACTTGAATCGTTGTATGTAAGTGTATGTAGGATACAGGCACGAGTTATATTTTTGCACGATCGCGCGCAAGTTGATGTTGCTGTCTCGCTCTGACGCGGGATCTCTTGTCTCCTTCTTGCATAGCTGGAAGTCGCTCGGGAGAGCGGCACTCGACATGCAGAAGGAACAATAAATCTAATACAAAACTGTCATAGATACTTAAATATTTTCAATTTAAACGTGTCATCATTAATAAATGTTGAATTATTCAATTACTTGTTTTATTAATCGTATCATTTAATTTATAAATTATTGGCCTCTGCAAATAATGATAGTTTGGCCAACGAGTCGTGGCACTTACGAGTTATTGAGATTTGCCTTGCAACACTAGCAATGTGTCACTCAGCGTCTGATACACCACTGACACACTCCCCTGAAAAGCAAACAATTGCGTTATTTGCCAGTATACAGTTCGTCCCACGGCCATGCCACATGGAGGGAAAGTACGTTAAATATTGTAGATAGAACATTTTACTGAAAGAAGACATTATTTTAATTTCAAAAACAATTTTAACTGCTTTCATAGATTTGTGAATTATTACACGTTTGAACCGGGAATCGTACCCGCACGAGAAAAAAATCACCCAACACACAAAAAAATCATACAACTTAAAGTTGAAATCGGTAACTACCTTGACATGCCTGTAGCTTTATCATACCGATCGAAAGGGTTCATCAGAAGGATATTTTTTTGCTAAGTAACATAGCGTCAGAAATAAAAGGAAGATCATGAATTTAAACTTTTGATGTGAAATTTCGTTCAGATTAATGAAGAGCTGCTAACATTGCCGTAAAGACATACAACTGAAATTATCATAAGTACCTATTACTAATCAATGTACCTACCCACTTGAGAAATATGCATCATTTCCCTATTATTTAAGTGCATGATAAAATGATAAAGAGATAAGTATGTAATTAGCAGGTTGTATGCAACAAATCGAACCGTATCCTGAAACTCACGTCACGCAGTGGGGAAACGACCACAAAAGCGTAATTAAGTTTGGACAAAGTCGTGCCAAGTGTGGAACCTTACACTGCCACCTTATACTGCGATTTCTTTATTATTATAGTGAATGTTGTGTGACTTGACCGTTGAAGGATGCACAAGTGTACAGCAGGTGCACCATGACACTAGATATCAGGACAGAAAACTGGTGCCGGCGACTCAGGCGCCAACCTACGCTCAGTGGCGACCGACCGTTGCCCTTTAGTTTGGAACTAGCAACATAATACCCTCGGGATGGGTGGGACTCTATCTTCATTATCTCGGCTTCGCCTCAAAGATTTAAATTGATTTACCAATATTGTAGCACTGATTAGAAATATATAGATTCTTATAAATAAATCGAAAGTCGAACATCAAATCTGTTACGGACGTTATTCATAGTAGATAAAGTAGGTCTGATTAACCTACCTGATTAACTTTTTACATAATTTTTTTTTTTTAAATATTACATCATGACTGGAAAACCTTGTGCTTGCTTTAATTTAACCAACTAGCTACAAACATGAAGACGTACTGGTTGCTGATTGTACAAATGTTTATCGATATAATAGTTTTTCAATAAGCAGGACAGAGGACACTGGGCAATTAGGTGGTTAGTAGATGTCTAATTGGTGTCTTCCAGTCTAATATTGTTAATAAATTGGAGCGAATGACTATGAATAGCGTTTGACCACCATCCTGCCTGATGTTAAGCAGCGATGTGGTCTACGATGGAGCACTCTTGTTCAGTAGGTACCTATTCACCCGCGACTTGATTTCTCTCTGATTCTTATTGGTTTAAACAAAGATAGCAAATGGTTGCTTCATTTTAGCGTCGTCGCTATACGTTTTGAATCAAAGTGATATTTCACTGAGGGATGGGTTTGGCCGACCGCGCCGCGGTGTGACACGAGGTTCGTTATTTAAGAAACCAGTACTAAAGCAAATTAAAAAAATGTAAGCTATGTTATATAATGTGCTGAAATTTACTCTACTCCTGATGATGAGGATCCAGTTACATGGTTGCTACGTTTATTCGTTAACACCTTGAATTATCCGCGAACTATAGGATAACAAAAAATCTTTAAAACTTCTAGTTTCTCTAACCGGACGAAGAGGCCACGATCGTATCGTGTTTATCAAACTTTACATGTCATGTTCAGTCGGTCAGGAAACGTTATACTTTATTATGCAGCGGTAATATAATAAATTAAAGAAAACAGAACCGACTTCAATCAGGGTATTTTGACATATATGTGGTTTTCTCATGGATGTCGTTGTCGGAACTAAAACCAAATTTATATGGGACCAAACGGGAAGCACCAGATTTCATATAAAAGAAACATTCAAATGGGTTCACCCAGGCGAAAGTTGTGAGGTAACAAACATGAAAAAATACAGACGTATTGAGAACCTCCTACTTTTTGAAATAGGTTAAAAAAATCATTTAATTGACTGAAATCGATGAATCCAAGTTTTTTTTTTATAATAATAATAATATAATAATAAACAATTTATTTCAGAATATCATTCCATATTGTGTTAGTAACATTATTTTTACTTACATTAGTGTTAGTACATACTAATCTAATAAAATGATTTAATTTAATTCGCCTGGGTGTGGACCTGCACCCAATGCTGCATCATTGGGGAGTCCCACCGGTCTGTAAAAATCTTAAGGATACTGTTGGAGCTAGCGCGGAGGCGCGCTAGCGTGGAGGCGCACCGTTTTCTGACGATGGCGTAAAAGTCGTCCGTGTGCGCCTCGGCAAACATGCCCGACGCGCTACACCTCCACGGCAGCCCCAACAATACCCTAAATGCATTATTATATTGGACCCGCAGGTCGCTGTACGCCCGCGCTGTATAATCTACCCAAAGGCTACAGGTGTAGAAAGACTGACAGTATGCTCTGAACAGCGTAATTTTAACTGGTTTCGTACACCTGGCAAACCTCCGGGCGATCATGTTGCAGCGGACAGCCAGCGACCTGCGTTCCCTCTCTAAATCTAAATCATCTTTTAGGTCAGCGGTGACCCAGTGGCCCAAGTATTTAAACCTCTCTACCCTAGTTAAGGCCCCACAGAGTGAAATATCGGGGAGATTGGTATATGTTTGTACATAGAAGAAAAAACTTTTACATAGAAGAAAAGTTTTCCTGTTCCACAGCTATGTATACAACCTAAGGACTACAGCACCGTAGAGAACCACGGGATGGCAGCAGTCTAGAGTCAGAACTGGTACGAAGATATTTTCAACCAAATATCAGCCCTCCTTTTTAATCAGGAGATAAGAGTTTAGCGCGTGACAGGCTCTAGAATGACAGGTTAAATTACGTATATTCCATCAAAATGGGATAAGACAGATTTATGTTGAATCCTTTGCGAGATTAGTTTTTGAAACATTGATGCATAAATTCATTACTCAAACTGTAGGGGTGATAAGGTTCACTTTCCACTGTAGGGTTGGCTGTATAGAAACACGGAGTTGTGGTCACTTTGCTTTATTTCGGACGACTGACTAAATTTTGTAGATACAATGAATTAAAACTATAACGCACACATACATACTTTTGTCATTACACAAATGGTCTTACATCTACATACAAGGTAAGTATTGGGGTTTGCTATTACGCTGAACATACCGCCCCCCAAAGGACCTACAGGTTCCTTTTAAAATGAATCATGCATGTAGGTAGGTAGGTATAGAATCACATAAAATAAACTAAACCAAGCGATATATGCGACCTATCCATATACATAGGTAGGTAGGTACATATGAAAACTCAAAAACATTATTATACATTACAAGTTTGCACACAAGGGAACATTTGGTAGTTCAATTAACTAAGGAAAATTACAGGATTACCTAGTTAGTTTACTAAAAACAATCTTGTCTAGACAATTTCTTCATAAAAAGTTATCTCAATTCCCAATTAATAAGCAAACATCTTAGCGCAGTGCAAAACAAAAATTAATACAAAGCTACCCACCTTACCCAACTGCAACATTGACGTAGCAACAAGTGACAAGTTAAGGTAAACATTCATCATTCACACAAAACAACCTTAGACTTCTAAAGTACTGAGTGTCACTATGCTGGTTAATAATATAATAGGCAAATCGAACATTGCAAAAAAAACAGAACTGGTACTGTCTGCAAAAAAAGTGTAAGCATATTTTTTTTTACAAATTTACATGAATATTTTTATGATTTTAAACGAAAGTGCTAAATTAAAATTATAACATTAAGGGTACCTTTAACAACATTAGGTAGGTACTTCCATAGTATAATACATAATAACAGACATATTTTCATACGGTTTCAATTGGTAAGTCCCTTACCTAAGTCTATTTGCGGCTCTTTTCCTCCTCTTCCTTTGGAGATCAAAATCTGGTATGGGCCGGCAAAATCAACACGGCTGTTTAAAAAAGCTCTTGCTGGAGTAACCTTTACACGAGGTAAGTCACCCATGAGTTGCGATCGAGTAACTGCATTGTGTTTAGCACAGGTAAGGCACGAACGAATGGCTTTCTTTACTTTCAGCTTAGCCTTGATGATCCAGAATCTTGATCGCAGATAACATAGCATCAGTTGACATCCTCCGTGCATCGTTTGCAGGTGAGCATCAGCCACAATAAGGTCGGTAAGTGGATTTTCTGACCCTAAGATAATAGGATGCTTTCCTTCTTCAGGTAGGTCTGAATGACGGAGGCGACCACCTATTCTGATGACGTCTTTTTCATCAAGGTAAGGTAGCAAGGATTTTATTTTACTTCTTTTACTAACTTCTTTCTTCTTTTTCAGATTATTCAGGTCTTCGGAGAAATCATCGCGCTGTGCCATAGCAATGCATCTGTGTAATGATTCTTCCAGTTCCTGCTTTGTGATTCGGTCATCCTTATTTTGAACGTTCTTTCCCTTCAGGAATCGTAAACAATACACGATTGTATTCAATAATTCTTGTAGACTTTGATAATCATTAAACTTCCTTGAGAATCTTTCTTCTACTTCCTCTCTTTGCATGTTAACATGAATGTTTTCTCTTTGTTCTAACTCCGTAGTGTTATTTTTAGGCCTCTTGTATTGTATTTCTTCTCCCTTTAGCCATTCTGGGCCGTTCCACCACAGTATATCTTCTTTGAGATCTTGTATCGGCTTTCCTCGTGAGGCTCCATCGGCAGGATTGTCACTAGATTGGACATGATACCAATTTTGGTTTCCAATGTTGTCAAGTATCTCTACGACTCTGTTCCTGACGAACGTGTTCCATCTTGTAGGGTCCACACGAACCTTTGTAGTTTCCTTTTCCTTTCTTATCACCGCATGGTGAGGTAGATATACAGCGGGGTAGTTGATTTCATCTTGGGGTACCTCCTGCATATGATTAAGTTCTTCGTATTCTTTGATAACCCTTGCATACTCTTTCTTTAGGTCTGGTTCTTTATCTAGTCTTCTTTCCAACTGATTAAATCTTCTTAATGCAATTTGTCTGGTTTCTCCTTGGGTTGACAGCATAGTATTGGTCTTCGTAGGTAACTTAACAATGTACCTTCCTTCTTTTGATCTTTTGGTTGTGTTTTGAGCTATTTCTTCGCATTGTCTTTCTTGCTGTGTATATTTTCCTCTTTCATTGGTTTCTATTGCCCACAATTTCTTCAGCATATCATCCATGTCTAGGCTGGCATGCATCACGCAGACTTCACTTCCTTGTGTATCTTCTTGCTCTTTTACGGCTCCAAACAAAATCCAACCAAGGGTGGTATTCTGTGCGCACGGCGTACCTGAAGGGCCTTTTATTATCTCGCCCTTCATTATCTGCGCACATACCTCAACACCCAGCAACCTATCGATTCTTCCTGGTTTGGCGAAATTGGGATCGGCGAGTTTCAGTCCTGTGAGGTGGGGCCAATTGCTACAAATCATTCTTGGCGGCAATTGACCTGTTATTTGTGTCGGTATCACGTAAACTTTGGTCTTTGTTTTGAAGTTGACATCATGGTTCGATAGAAGTGTTATCTCCGCTGCATGTTTGACATTTGTTTTGGTTCCACTAATTCCTGTGATGGTTCGGTCAGCTGGTAACCTTCTTAGTCTTAAACATTGCGCAGCTCTTTCAGTGATGAACGTCGCTTGTGATCCTTGATCTACCAAAGCCCTTAGTACCGTAGTGTTGCCTTCCCCGTCCATCACTGGAACGTATGTAGTAGCGAGCAGTGCTGTAGATATATTGGTAGCAAAATGGCTTGATATCTGACCATTTGTAATGTCGGGAATATCTTCTTCTTGATTTCTTGAGTCCACTTGGCTATGATGACTTTGGACATGATTAACTGGCTGGGTTGGTGGCATCATAGTTTGCAATAAATGGACTAGCGTGTGATGACGCTTATGACATACTCGACAGGACATGGTTAAGCGACATTTTCTTGAGGGGTGTCCGGGGGCCAGGCAGTTAAAGCAAAGATTTTCTTTCTTGACATATTCTCTCCGATCATTTGGTGTCATTACTGTGAACTCCTTACAGTGGCATAGAGTGTGTTCTTCATTACACATTGGGCAACTCTTGGTTTTTGTTGTTGATACGTGTACTGCATACTGCCTTGGTTTGCTTGATTTCTCTTTCGATTGATTGATGAGTTCAAGGGTACGGAATTTAGTTTCCAAGAATTTGCTTAACTCTTCCCACTTTGATAGCTCTTCAGAGTTTTCTTTGTACGCAAACTCTTCCCAATCTCGATGCGTTTCTGGGTCCAATTTCTGAACGATCAGAAATATGATTACAGGATCCCAACCTTCTACTGACAGAGAAAGGTTTTTGAGACTATTTATGCATTCATTTGTGGTATCCAGTAATGCTTTCAAACTTGAAGCTGATTGAGTTGTTATCTTACCCTGCATAACAAGTCTTTTCAAAAGAGAGTTGACTATGATTCTTTTATTTCCATAGCGAGACTTCAGCATGCTCCACGTTGCTTCATAGTTGTCTTCTGTGACTTGCACATGTTTCACGAGCAATCCTGCTTCTCCATTGAGACTAGTCTTCAGATAGTGCAGCTTCTGTACGTTGCTGATTGAAGCGTTATTGTGTACTAGTGTCATATACATGTCGTGGAAAGCTGGCCATTCTTCGTAGATACCGGAAAAAATTGGTATTTGAATCCGTGGTAATTTAATTAAACTTTCATTAGTTGCACTTTCATCTTGGTTCTTTTTTACCACAGCTGGTTTTTGTTCCTTGTACAATACATCTTTTATGTCAGCTTGTATGCATATAGACAATTCTTCGTATGTATCATACTCTTCATTTTTAAAGTACGGTATATCCTTCCTGTTTTCTCTGGGCACTATCTTCACTAGTTCTTGATGAGCTTTTTTTATTGTGTTCCAATACTCTTGTACGTTGGCTAATCGCGATTCCAGGTAACCTTTAGTTAGGCGCGATTTAGGACACTTCTTTAAATTGGTTTGGGTCTTTTCAAGTAGCTCACCCGTGTCATCAAGTAACGATGTTAATGCAAGTACTTGAGGAGTCATGATGTTTTAAAAAAATCACCTTCGAATTTTTATTCAGAATTGTTGCACTTTTCTTGCGGACTGTACTTGTTTACGTTCTATGCTGGATTTTTTTGTGCAGCTTCGGAGTTTCTTATAAACGTCGTAAGTTCCTTTTGATATCCGGCTCGATGTCGACCATATGTAGGGGTGATAAGGTTCACTTTCCACTGTAGGGTTGGCTGTATAGAAACACGGAGTTGTGGTCACTTTGCTTTATTTCGGACGACTGACTAAATTTTGTAGATACAATGAATTAAAACTATAACGCACACATACATATTTTTGTCATTACACAA
>SJJU01054009.1:0-10672 GCA_012932125.1 Conopomorpha cramerella
CTACTGTATAAAAATAAGTCGCGTTTTCCTCCCTGACGCTATAACTCCAGAACGCACGAACCGATTTCCACGGTTTTGCATTCGTTGGAAAGGTCTCGGGCTCCGTGAGGTTTATAGTAAAGAAAATTCAGGAAAAATTCAACAGAAAAGCGGGTAAACGAAACGAACCCATCTGGTGGCGAAACGGAGTTCGCCGGGTTAGCTAGTTATCTATAAATAGCAGCTGTGATTTCTGTTTGTAGCCAACTGTACTGTCTCGTCTGTTGATGAAGTTGACGAACTACTTAAATTCTTGATTAAATAACATCTAGAACATTTATTACAATGCGCGTGTAACGTACGCAGCAGTCGTGTTGTCATTTTAACAAGCAATTATTCGAGAGCAAATAATTTCCAAACAATTAAAAATGCCTTCAGACGAGAAGAAAAGTGACGTTGCAAAAATATTGGACAATTTTGGCAAATATCAGATGCTGCAGTATTTTTACGCGTGTATACCAGTGCTTTTTATAACTATACTGAACATCAATTACGTTTTTTTGGTCGGCGATATTGAATACAGGTTAGTACCTAAATAAAAAGAGCTTAGTTTTTTTATTTTATTTAACTTATAGTCACCGGAGAGCACGTCCATGTTCATCATTCACATGTTGTGTCCATGGTCCAGTTGGTCGGATACTTGTGTCCCAATGTAAGTCCGACTACTGGACGTGTACCAGCAGGACTCTTTTTCAGAACGTATGTACCCAACGCAACGCTCGTACGGTGAAGGACAACATCGTGATGAAACCCGATTCGAACTCTATAACGGCGATGGGCTAACCCCATCACGTTGGGTTAAATACGCTTTTTGAACCGTGAGATTTTGCTTAGGAAGTACCTCTGCCCATCTGGCTTTGGGATTAAAAGGCTTGAAGTGTATTTTGTTTTAGTCACCGCATTATAAAATAAAATGCCGATCTAATAGACGATGGCTTATGATATAATATCATGCTAGAACTCCAAGTTTCTGGGAAAATTCAGTTTTTGGGGACTTGAAATCAGGAGGCGGCTAGTTTAAAACTGAGCTAAGAACTGGAGCGGCTGTACTAAGTGTATCAATGGATCTCTTTTTCAGAGACTTATACGTTATTACGGTGAACAAAAACATCATGATGAAACCCGCGTAGCTTCCGGGATGCTCCCAACCCACTTAACCATCACTGTGATTCCTGTTAGGGCCAGGATCTACAGCGGCATCCAGAATAGACCAGAACTCAATCAATGAGCCTATAGCCTTCGGTCTTGCATCGCACATAGTAAAGAAAAAAATACTAGAGACGGTATAGAAATAAGAGACAACATTTCAATAAATTAATTTATTTTGTCTTCCCTAATATAAATAGTGAGTGACAGTATTATTACAAACGAGACATAAATTGCCTGTTACGATAGCACCACGAGTGAATACGGAGGAATAAACCAAACGGTGCTGGAGTTCTAATCTATTGCTAGAGCACTATCAGCTTTATACTTTTTTCAGTAGTTCAGTAAGTCGTGTAAAACCGTGATAGTTCCTGAAGTTTCTGACAAGGTCGGAATAATATACGACCCCAGATAAATCTGTTAGTCCATTCAACATTAAGTTGCTTTCGTCAGTCGTGAGCATTCCATAAGATGATCCCTTTAATTCTCTCGATGTTGTGGGTGACTCTCGGTGTACGGTGGGAATTCGCTTTCTATATAACTCTGTGTACACCGCTTTTGGATTGGCTGTTGTAATGAAAAGTGTTTTTTTTTTCTGTACATGGCGAGCTAGAGAAAGATATTTTTCTTATAACTTCTCCACAGATGCCTAATACCAGAATGCGACTTGCAACCATCGCCAAATTTCAATCAATCTTGGTGGCCATCGCACGACGATCGTTGCACGAGGCCTGTGCTCAACAGTACGAGGTTCATGGCCAAGGATTCTTGTGATGGTGCCTTTACCTCAGCAGTGGAGGAATGCGACAAATGGGTGTATGAGAGCGAGGATTCTGTCGTTGCAACGGTACGTACTTTATATCACTCGTAAATGTTCAAGAACGTCGTTGGTCGTGGTTCTCTGTCTGCAAAATATTTGTAAGCATTTTTAGCATTAAATTAGAAATTTTAAAAAGACATTGAAGTTTCCATAGAAGTATGAATCCGAATCGAGTTGCAGACTGCAACTGCTGCCAGCACCATCATCGACTGCTGGAAACGACTATATTAGATAACAAGCAACTAATGCCTCAGCTCATCACTAAAGCATTGTTTCGGAGGCGGGAATCAAACTCCCAGCGGCACGTGCCCCGACCATAGTCCAACTGCTGACTGCACGGGCACAGGTAGCTTAGGATTTAAAGTATTTTTTAGGAAACAATCAACATTCCCAATCTATTGCACTTGTCACTGCGCTGTCGGCAGTCGCAGTCAGCAGTTTGCGTCGAAATAGCACCTTAAGCGACCCTTAGATCTATTCAATAATATGGTTAAGATTCTGAACAAATGGTACAATTAATTATGATTCTAGTTCCAAGAATCATACCAGAAAGATTCTTAAGGAGACACTCTGGAAATACTTGAAGGGTTCTTCAATTAGACCTACGAAAAGTGTATTCTATTTTAATTATTACTTTTTTAGCGGAAGAGAACCTATGGTATGAAATTAAGTATAAACGAGTGTTAAAGAGACAGACATACCTACATAATTCATACGACATAAGCCCTACGTACATACTCGCAGCAAATCTGTTGCTATGACGTGATCGAGAGATCATGAGATTTTCATAAAGGTGTTATCTGTTTGCTACTTACCTGTGTTTTTACCCTCACAAATTACGTATATCGTTTCCACTTATACCTGTCAATAATTCTTAATTATTCAAAATGTAGAAAAATATGTACACTTGCCCCTTTCAATCTCAAAGCAGGGTAGGCAGAAGCTCTTTTTTTAAGGACTATGAACAAGTGTTCACCATCCTGCCGGATGTTAAGCTACGATCGACCACAGTAATTAACTATTTACCCGTGTCTTGAAGACCTCTAGGCTATACTGCACATTTGCTGAGCAAATTATCACAGTTTTTCAAGCCTACCTCGCTTTGGGATTTAAGGACTTTTAAAGGTTTTTTTTTTCAGAAGTTACAAGTAAATGTCGTCCATCCAGTTTATGTTACAATCATAATCTACTTTTCTCCAATAACTTTCTCTTGTAATGACTCCTTAAAGCAAACATTTGTTAATTTAATACAAACAAAATCAAAAAGACGCTCTTCTTGGAGTTTGAACAACGTATCTATATTTTGCACTGAAATATCTTTATCTAATAGTCTGTTTGTAGAGTGTTTATAACGGATTCAGCAGTAAAGGGCAATAAACGCTAATAAACTAAGAACATTACAAACAGTACTGTCTAGTGACGGCTTGTTTTGCTCATGGAAAGATACATAACTGTTATTATGTCATTGAATAATTTAAACATAGTAACAGTAAACGTAGATTATATCTCACGAGGGAATAAGTTAGATATAAAGATAAAATTTTACAAGGAAATCAATTAAATTGTTTACAATCTTAACTATTATTAGCGTACTTAAAATTATTTGTACACCGTAAACATTGTGGGAATTACAAATCGATTCATTTTGATCTGACTTAAAAAAAGGAGTTTCCAGTCAACGTATTTTTTTCTGTTCGTTATTTCAAAACTATTGACTTGGTAAACAAATTTGGATGTGATTTGTGATATGATTTGTGTTTAAAAACCCATGTTTTCTATTTGCTCCCATTTAAAGGTTCAGTTCAAATAGTGCGGTCCATGAGAAAACCACAAATGTAAGAGAAACTTCAATCTTATGGGCGGGCGATTGGTACTATTTGAAGTCGGTTATTTTTTCTTTTAAATTATACTATTATTACTATAATTAAAATAATCACACAATAGTACTTAGTAGTATTTAATGACAAAATTACTAATACGACATACTGAAATTCTATTTTACTACAAATATTATAATACCATTCAAAATCCCGTGACATCGCTAGGCTGCAACTAAATCTGAAAATCGCCTCTCCATTCTCTGGGACCAGCCGCGTTGACTTGCTTTCTTTCTTAGAATGGGACAGGCGTAGTTCATGTGCACATGTCGTATGGAATCGATATTGTAAATTTTTGTATGGTTTCAGCTGAACCTGGCATGTGACCCGTGGCGGGCAAGCCTCGTGGGTACCGTCCACAGCATCGGGCTCCTCGTCTCCATGCTCATGGCTGGAGTGCTATCTGACAAGTAAGTGTTTTCGCCATCATCATTATGTCAGGTCAAAG
Source organism: Conopomorpha cramerella (assembly GCA_012932125.1). Lineage (NCBI taxonomy): Eukaryota > Metazoa > Arthropoda > Insecta > Lepidoptera > Gracillariidae > Conopomorpha > Conopomorpha cramerella. The sequence goes on from SJJU01054009.1 coordinate 4,331, forward strand.
AAACGTTCACTAACTGGACATATGCCTCCCTCAAAAAGCTTGAAAATGCTTCACTTCTCTAAAGATAATGCAACATTTTTTCTCTTAGAGCACCCAGAGGTCTGCGGTCTCGGTACATCGAGACCAATCACTGAAGTTAAGCAATATGGTGTTCTGTCAGTCATTGGGTGGGTGACCTTTTCGAATTGGATATTCTGAGTGCTTCCGTATTTCAGACGGTACAGCAAGCAGTAATTCCAGTCTTCGGTGGCGACAGTAATCGCTAGGCCGAACTGAAGGTCTTTGGGCAACTTCTAATGATTTAATCTGAATTCTAAGCTAATCTGATCAGCTTTGTTGACACTCTGCCACTGACTTCACTGGAGCGTTATTTATGTTATTTTATAGAATAGGCCGAAAGCCAACTTTAATGCTATGCACGACCTGCGCTGCCATCGGACACCTAAAAGCCTTCGCCTCCAGCTACACCTGCTACATTGTACTGGAGTTCATTGAAGCTGTCCTCTCCGGTGGTTGCTACACTGCTGCTATGGTTTTAAGTAAGTTGCTATTTTAAATTACATTTATTCCATATAATTGCGATTTTTAACTTCAAGCATTGTAATAGTTTCCAAATAGAATCCCTTTCTTTCGTGGGTATCCTATTAGCTATAAGGCATCAGAGTAGCCTGATTGGTCTTTCCTAATAATCCTTCCCATAAAAAAACCACAGCTGATAACTGCTAAAATCTTAATTATTTTGAACACGAATCTGGTCTGAAATTACTTACCGATGATTTCTTCATAAATATTTACTTTCTTTTATTTCAGTGATAGAAATCAGTAACAGTAAAGGCAGGGTATTATCTGGAGTACTGTTTGCTTACGCTATTTATGTAGGGGAGACTTTGTTTGCCGCCATTGCGATGTTCGTTCCAAACTGGAAGCATCTGCTGCGCATAATCTACACGCCACCACTTTTCTGTTTACTCATATACTTCTTCATCAAAGAGAGCCCAAGATGGCAGGTGCTCAACGGAAAGACAGCACAGGCAAAAAAGACATTTGAAGTCATGGCGGAGCAAAACAAAGTCGACTGTAAAGGCGATATCAAAGAACAGGATCTATTGGATGAATTTAACGTGAACAAAACTGAAAAGAAAGAAGGTGTACGACAGATTGTGAGGTCTAGACAGGTGATGAAGACTCTAGCTATCGCAGGATGGTCACGTTTGACAGTGAGCTTTGTTTACTATGGCCTGATGATAAATAGTGTGCTTCTGCCAGGGAACAAGTACACAAATTTCATGTTGGCATCAGTGATGTCGTTTCCTGGAGAGCTCACAGCTTTGTATCTGATGAACAAGGTCGGAAGACGATTACCGCTGATCGTTGGTTTCTTCTTGTGTTCCATACTGTGCATTACATCAGGTTTTGTACGGGAAGGTAAGAGAGCTATTAATAATTTGACGCCTAAAAATATGAGTTTTCATAAGAAAGCATAGAAAATTACTGATGTGCAGTAAAGAATAGTGTGACTGTCACTTTGAAAATCAATCAGAACAGTCATGGTCCCCTAACCCTATCAAAAATCTGGTACGACTTTTATTCATGGTCTACATAGTTAAATTGATTGATGACAAAGTAAAAATGTGTCTGAGATGTACAGCTCATTGCACATCGATCATATAATTTGAGATAAATTTAAAGTTAAAATTTTGTATATTTGTTGCTCCTTTCTTACTTAAAGGTGTATGTATGACTGTTTCCTAATTAGATTCCAAGAAATATTTTTTGGAAAGTACCTACCTATAAATTTATTTTAATTTAATTTTTTTTCCAGAATACCTGACAGCAAAGATAGCCCTATTCCTTCTCGGCAAGATGGTGATAGCTTGCTGTTACACTGGAAGTGTCACCTACACCCTGGAGCTCTTCCCCACCAGCACGCGAGGCACCCTGGTGGGCGTCTGTTCACTGATTTCTCCCAGTTGGACGGTTGGGACGCTTATGCCCCGACTGAAACGCCGAGTCTGGTTATGAGGTTGAGTAGACTTTAAGTAGTTTGTGGCCTCATCAGTAGGCAAGTATCTTAGAGCCTTAGTTTTTAATTTTACACACTCGAGGGGAGTTTCAGGAACGGGCCAAGAGATTTCTGACGGTTTTGCAAAATTATTGGTCTCATTTCTTCATGACGATTTTCTCAGCGGCAAATATGGCCGAATTATAGTCTGATTTATTGAATAAAAAATAACTTTTAATTATTTCTCTTTCTGGGAAACCAGTCGACCTATTTGAAAAAAAAAAAGATCTTTGGACTGGAGTCAACATCTAAGGCAGAACAGTATTGCTCGACGACCATGTGTGTAATCGATCTAATGGGATTGCTAGTGTTATGGACACCCTCAGGCAAGGTGGACTGAGCATATACGCCAAGGTATGGCCTTTGGCAGAAGCTGGTATGCGAGAAGGCGAAAAACAGAATCACCAGTATGGCCGTTGCAATTGGATAGGCCCTATGTCCAGCAGTGGACAAAGTATGGGGACAAGTATGGGCTGATGATGATTTGATTTCGAGGATGATGATGAATGATGTAGGTAAATAATGCCTTGCCCGTTGATTGATCTAGTTAACACAGTATTTGACGCACTGTATATTGTGGTGTACGTTTATAAGGAATTCAAAAAGGCTAACGACTCATAATCCCTCAGGCAACAGTGTCAACCGTGCTGCCGACCATCTGCTTCGGGGTCCTGGCCCTTATCACCAGCTTCCTGCTGATGCTGCTCCCAGAGACCAAGGGGCGTCCACTGCACGACACCATCCAGCAGATCGAGTCAGCAGCCGACGCGAAGAAGGCTGCCAGGGATGTTGGGTGAACGGACCTGTCACCCGTCACAAAAGATCAATAGAACTGTACCAGTGTCAATATTATTCATGAACGTCGTTTGAAAAGTCGTGAATTATTCCTTTACGCTTTTGTTCGTTGTTTATTTATATTAGTAATGTTTACTTCAACAATTTGCACTATTCGAGTTTGCAGAGTTTTCAAATAAAGTGATTATTTGTCAATTGGTTTCAATAACTTTATTTAGAAATATACCTACATAGCTACTTCGTGTCCATGAAGGATTCTTTATCCAGATTTTGCAGCTCCTTCCTAAATTTATAGCACAGAATTCCGAGAGAAAGATATTAAATAATTAAAAGGGTTATTGGTGATAAGTGACAAGTCTACCATCATCATTATCAGCCACATGACGTCCAGTGCTGGACCAGGGTCTCCAACAATGTTTCCATTAAAAAAAATCGATGATTATTTGGGGGAAATGCCAATAATCGCCACGCTTGGCAGGCGCGTTGGCGATCGCAGTGGTGTTGTGGTTTAACTCACAGAGAGCGCTGCTGCCCGTCCTGTGGTGAGATTCCTTGGTCAACTCAGCCTCGGTAAACCTCATGAGGAACTATTGACACAAGTTTGTGTTGCGCTGCTAAAGGTGAAATTATTAAATACCAATATCACATCGTTAAGATGGTGATCGGTGGTAAACCTATTTACTGTTTAAGGTCTATCTTGATAATTCTCCTTATGTGCTATCATGATCCTGTCACCGTAAGGGCAATTGTGTAGTAAACTCGGAAAAAGATGGTTCATGATGGATGGCCTAGTACAGCCAGATTCATCTAGATATCCGTGTCTAATATCGAGGTTAGTAAAAACGTTCTAAAACAATATCAGTTATTCTAAGACAATTATGATCATAAATAATAGTATTGAAGTCTAATTAGTATTAGTCATAATGCTTTAGATTTCATATTATTCTAAAAATCTATTTTTCTGTCACACAGTAGCAATAATTTAATATAAAATAGATATTCTATTAAAATAATCTTCACACTAATTATGGTTCAACGTACATTGGTGCCACGTAACTGAAAGATAATAAGAAGACCGGTAGAAAGGTTAAAAATGTCCAGTTATTTTTATCCTGCGCACACGCAGCTCTCGTCGCTACCACGCAGCCGCCGGCCGCTATACTCTCGGCCGCCATGTGTTATTGTACACTCTGTGAAGAATACATAAAATACCTGTGATCTGTGAAAAGAAAATAATCAAGAATATAAAGGTAAAAGTCAATGTTGTAGCAGATAATACTTAAAGATGTTGAATATTAGAATTTTTGCTTCCTAAAGAGTCAGAACCCACTTATCTGGCTCTCCAGATGGACAGAATGCTCTCAGTCTAAGTATATTTAGGCCCCAATCATTGAAGATCTTAGAACTCAAATTTTAGATGAAGATAAAGTGTAGATAAATCAACTGCTTAAGAATAACATAACATCAATTTCAAAATACGCATACCGAAGTGTTTATAAATCTTTTCTATCTGTGGATGGTTCACGCTATAAAAATGTCCCGGGCAGTGCATTTTTAGACAAATTGCCTCCAGTGAACTCGTTTCTTATATCGATGTTTGTGACAATTTCTACCACATTCCCACTGCTTTAATCCATACCATTAATTATGTAAGAATGTGGGAGAAATGTCATAATGATTAGTTTGTTTCATAAATGGTAAGCTTCTTTTGTAAAATAGGATTAAATGCATGAGATGGGCATTTCCAAACGTGTTTGTGAATTACTGTGCTAGTTTTAATTAATTATGTTTTGCTATAATTAATAATTTTAGAATGTAGGTATATGAACCTAGTAATGTTTACATAAATTGATGTTTACTCATATTATTGGAATTTTGGCTGTAGCTAGGTAGACATTTTTGTTATTACTAAAGAAAAAACTACAGGATAATTATTTCACCATTAGTACACTAAGTTATCAAAAATTATACTACCAAGTTCCCAAGGGATAAATTGTACTTGAAAATGTTGAATTCAATATACACATTTTTCTCTACGGCACACATTATTCGCTCAAATAAGAATTTGAAGAACAGGCGACAGCAACATACTTAAACGTCTAGCATGAACAATAACTTCCAGAAAGAAATCCAGAAGAAAGTTTCAACTGTTCTCATAACACTCTTCTTTAACCTCCAGCACAATGAAGACAGACAAAGGACCTTGCAAGGTCTGCGGTTCTGAATCCGAAACAAAATGCTCCGGCTGTCAGAGCGTGCACTACTGCTCCAGGGATCACCAGCGCCAAGACTGGAAGAATCACAAGTGGGCCTGCACGCCAGCCAAGGTCAAGGAAGACGAGGTCGTTGGCCGGTACCTGGAGGCCACCAGGGACATTAAGGCTGGCGAAATCGTGATGAGAGAAAAGCCCCTCATTACTGGACCTGCGCAAGTAATGGTTTATGATACGTTTTATGTTTGATTGGACCTAGGCTGTCTGGCGAAATAGTCAAGCAAGGAGATTGGGTGACGGCATGTTCCTAGCTGCGCCAGCTCGTAAAAATAATAATGTTTCTTCATTACATAGTATAAAAGAAAGTCGTCTCCCGCTGTCTGTCCCTATTTAGGGTTAGATCTTTAAAACTACGCAACTGATTTTCATGCGGTTTTCTTCTTGAGGAAGGTTTATATGTATAATACTTGCATATAACATAACAGAGGAACACTGGCAAAACAACGTTTGCAGTGTCAGCTAGTATGTTATAAATGAGACAGTTTTCTTAGATGTTAGTTACTGTCACGTGAAAACTACTGAACGGATTTAAATCTTTCCCGGACAGTAAATGCCTATAGGCGTCATAACAATAAAACATCTATTGTGTCTATTTTACTGTCCGTCAACGTGTTAAACGTATTACCACGGCGTGCAATCCCCGAACAGGCGTTAGTTTGTCTTTGTCTATATTTTGATTGTTTATGACTTCTTTAGTTTTTTTTTTCAGATTACTCCACCAGTATGCCTGGGCTGCTATAAGGAGTTGAAAGCTGACAGTCACGTCACCTGCGACAAGTGCGGGTGGCCCTTCTGTTCCGAAGGCTGTACCAAAAAGGAGGAACACCTGCCGGAGTGCTACTACACTCAACAGCGAGGGGACAAAGTAAGAAATACCTACCCCTGGACATTTTGAGATCTTGCTTATCTGAGAGAGGCTTACTTTTGATCTCCTTTTACTTTTTTTTAACAACAATGACTGTTACAGCTAATGTAAGTATACATACATAAACATGACATAAAACACAGTCAATTATGTAAAGATTCTACAAAAAAGTAACAGAGAATGAAAAGACTTCAATATCATGAATTCAGTTATGAAACCTGAAACGTGTATGGGTGACGTCTTTCTTGCTCCTAGGTTTAATGTACGCTACATTATTTTAGTTTTGTTTGAATTGAGTCTGGTGCTGACGGCTTTCCATATTGGAAGTTGAACAGTTTGACGAAATA
>SJJU01054144.1:0-10446 GCA_012932125.1 Conopomorpha cramerella
ATCTCTAGTTACTTCAAAACGAAAACGTCCCCCGCACCATCCTACGTATAGCATAGTATTACTACTCGGCAATAGATGTCAGTAAGAGTCGTATTAACAATTTGAGCAATTTTTGATGCCCGAAAACACGGTTGGAAAGATGTTTTCTAAAAATTACATACTTAAGTTTTCAGCGATCATCATAAAGGGAGTTTTTGGATGTTCCAAATCTTAAGATGAACTAAATTATAGCGATTTAATACCTCAATGAAAATGACTACATATTAAACATTTCTTACAACTTGTCCCGCTAGGCCAACATTGTCAATTTTGCTTCCCAGAGATCACTAAATGGCGTCTATTGCCAACATCATCATCATCATCATCATCATCAGCCCATACTTGTCCACTGCTGGACATAGGCCTCTCCAATTGCACGCCACTGTAATCTGTTTTCGGCTTCTAGCATCCAGCTTCTGCCAGCCATCTTGCGTATATCATCAGTCCACCTTGCCTGGGGGCGTCCTACACTCCGTTTGCCGAGACGCGGTCTCTACTCGAGAACTCGTTTTCCCCAACGGTCATCGGTTCTACGGCAAATATGGCCGGCCCACTGCCACATCAGCTTGCTAAAACGATGAGCTATGTCGATGACTTTGGTTCTCTGTCGAATCACTTCATTTCTGATTCGATCCTTCAGAGAAACGCCGAGCATAGCCCTTTCCATAGCACGCTGTGCGACTTTGAGCTTGTGGGCCAGCCGTGGCGTCAGTGTCCACGTCTCAGCTCCGTATGTCATTACAGGTAGGACACACTGATTGAAGACTTTTGTCTTCAGGCACTGTGGGATCGCTGATGTTAAGACTCGACGTAAATTCCCAAATGCTGCCCAACCCAGCTGAATTCTTCTGTTTACCTCGTCCTCGAAGTTGTTTCTATCCAACTGCAATGTCTGCCCAAGGTATACGTATTTTTTAACAACTTCGAGAACGGTGCCGTGTACTGAAATCGGTTCCTGTAGAACATGTTCATTGAACATGACCTTGGTTTTATCCAAGTTCATCCGTAGGCCGATCCGTAGAGAAGAATCAGCTAGGTCATTCAGCATCAGCATCATATTGCCAACAATCAAAAGTCAAAGCCTTTGTTTCCAATGTCAAATAGTCAATATGCCAACTTTATTATTTTTTGTAAGGTATTAACAATAAATAAAAAAGTCGGCATTCAGTGATATCCGCTAAGTAAATTTAAAAATATTGGCATAGCGGGACAAGATGTACGAAAATTTTAAAATGTAGTTATTGTGGGGAGAGTCGGCATTTAGGGCCAAAATCATCATAGCAAAGATAATTTTGAGGGAAAAAAAAGAGAGAGCCGTATTTTTTAATTGTTACTATATGATAGTAATCGTACCATCATTCGGATAGCAATCAATTGATTGCCTTATATACACGTACACGTATTCAGAGTGTATATCAGCTTCGAAATGGGTTTATCCTTTCCTATTCCGTATTCTACCAAATCCAATGTGACTAATGGTCTCTCCTAATTAAAGATGGAAACGTTTATATGAAACAATGTTATAATGTAGGTAGGTAAGTATGTAAAGGAAAATTTTTTTCCACTGTTATCGGCGAACCAATTCTATTGGAGATGGAAACAATATTAACACAAATGGTTGTTTCATTTAAATTCAAATTACATTTGAATAATACGCAGTAGATATTATGTACCCACGTCTATCGAAAACATACATAATCTACCTGCTGTATAAACAGTGGTTTGTTAAGTTTTAGTTACCAAGGTGTCTCTAAATACCTAGAGATAAGTATGATCTTACTAGGTGTCTCGGAAAACATTTGTTTTGCCATAGGAAGTCGCCTTTGCACCCCGTGTATTGGATGAAATACACCTTTTAAACCTTCCCTGGACATCCACGTGTAATTCAAGACCAAAATTAGACAAATCGGTCCAGCCGTTCTCGAGTTTCGGCGAGACTAACGAACATCAATTATTTTTTATATAATAGAGATGGAGATTAGATATATTTATTGGTATAGGTTGTAGTGGTACCTGCAAATTTTCCCGTTCCCATGGGAATTTCGAGATAAACTACATGCCTATGTGTTAATCTAGGATGTCTGTCAATTAACTCCATACTAAATTGAGCACACCATCATAAATCACATCGCTGCTTCAGGCAGGATGGTGGTCAAACGTGTTTAAGGCAGACATTAGACGCTCATGCAAGCGTCATTCAATTCCAGCAGTCATGATTTATGGAATGACTACTAATACTAATTCAAACATCATTCGCTATATTAGACGATCGGAAATCCGTCAATCACAATCATGACTGTGGTAAAACTGAGATCAAAACGTATCGTCTAATGTCTGTCTTAAAAAAAATTGAAATCGATATCTTTTTTGACATTATAACTCAGTATTTTTTCCGGGTATATAGGCGCGAATATAATAAAAGGCAAACTGAACAACAACATCGTGATGAAACCCGCACACCACAAGGTGTGTGAACCCTATAACGGCGATGGGCTCACCCCGTCACGTTGGGTTAAAATACGCGTGAAGTGTATTTATGTTTTATTATGCGTTAACGTAATTAACGAGACAAACCACGTGTCGCAACTAGTGATGAAATAAAGGGAAGTGAAGTCAACGTATCTTGTAATACGCGTGAAAAGAAATTATTTGCATAAGTTAATAACATTCTCATTGAATGTATTATAATATTTCAGCCAATAAGGATGAAGCACGTACAAGACAAATAATAGGGAATTTATTTCAATGGCCTTATTAATAATTATGTATATTATATTAATTTGAATATATATTATTCTTGTAATTTTTTTTACTCGGCGTTTGTTGCTACTGAAGTTTCCTTTAATTAATTTATTTGTTAAGCTTCAACCCAACCTAGCAATCAATTATACAAATTATTTCTAAAAAAAGATAAAAAATGGACGCTATAGGTAAACACCAATGCTTGTATAAACACACTATGTAGTTCGACCCACCAACAATTTTTTCTTCCCAACCAAAAATTATATAAATCAATGAACGCTGGCCAAATTATAAATAAGTATAATATAAATATAAATATTTTACAACAACACAAACATTGCCTTCATCCCATGTTAAGTAGCTAAAGCACTTGTGTTATGGAAATCAGACAACGAAATATACTTACTTAAATACATTTTTTCTTTTAAATACATACTTATATAAATAAAACACCCAGACACATCCAACAAGTACTTAAAAGCTCATCACTTAAATACCTGCCAGCGGTGGGAATCAAACCCACGGCCCTATGGAGCAGAGGCAGACATGCTGACCACTACACCAACGGGCCCGTCAAATTGGCATGAGATTTATACAGATGCCTCGAAACTGTCTCCTGAGGGTAATGTTGGAGTAGGAGTATTTCACAAACAACATAAAATTGTAGAAAAAAAACAAACTCCCATGCGAGTCTTCTGTCTATACAGGGGAGTGCTATGGTTTATTCAAAGCTGTAGAGTATGTAATACTGGCGAAATTAAAAAAAGCACTAATTTTGTCAGATTCTAAGAGTGCCCTCCAAGCAGTGGCGTGCACACCATATAGGCAAAAAGACACTGCCTACCTTAGTATTGTAGCTTCCCGACCTAATAATAGAGTTATTTCTAGATTTTTTTTTGTACTGACGACATAGGCTAAGGACATCCCTTCCTGTGTTTCGTAGGTTACCTATATTTCGTAAAGACAATTTACCTATACATAGATGTCAATTCTTGAGGATTACTGCCTACCTTGTCGTAAAAGCCAGTGCACGCCACTGCCTCCAAGCATTGGAATCTTTAATCCCAAAGCGAGGTAAGATGAGGCACCACATTATTCCACTGCTGGAAATCCTCTCTAATCGCACACCACTGAGATTTGATTTCGGCTTCTCGCATCCAGGTTCCGTCAGCCATCTTGCGCATATCATCAGTCCACCTTGCCTGAGGGTGTCCTACACTCCGTTTGCCGAGACGCGGTCTCCATGAGAGAACTCTTGCTAATCAAAAGCAATTAATGAAAAAATCATTTCCGATTTTTTTCCGGATCATTCCCGATATATCTATTTTGTATTACGATATCGCAGTGGCGTGCACACCATATAAGCAAAAAGACACTGCCTTCCTTAGTATTTTGGCTACCCGACCTAATAATAGAGTTATTGCTAGATCTTTTTTTGTTACACTCACGACATAGGCTAACGAAGTCCTGTGTTTTGTGGGTGAGGTACAAACTATCAAAGGTTGTACCTATATTTCGTAAAGAGAAGTTACTTATACATAGGTGTCAATACTTGGGGATTACTGCCTGCCTTGTCGTAAAAGCCAGTGCACGCCACTGCGATATCGCCAACTCTACTGAAAGAACCGAACAACAAAACATGCGTTGAATGTAACAAAAATCGTAGTGGAGAAATATTTAATGTTATTTGCGTAATAATTAATTTGATTACAATAACGATCTTTGTTAACAAAACCGTATACAATTTACATATTAAGAACCAATTACCTAGTAGTACGTATACGATTCATTGCTGTTGATTAAACAAAGAAATAATTTATAATAGACTAGTGGACGCCCCGCGATTTCATTCGCTTAGTTGAGTAGTACCTGCATCCCAGATGCGTCCAACTTGAGCCGTTTAGATTATTCATACAAAAGGATTTTCCCCTTAATTCTTGTTCCCGTGGGAATTTCAGGAATCCCTTTCTTAGTGCGCCCCTATGTTACCTAAGCTACGTCCGTTCCAAATTTCAAGTGCCTACGTTTAGCCGTTTGGGCTGTGTGTTGATATGTCAGTCAGTCAGTCTTTTCCTTTTATATATTAAGAAGATATACTGGGACTTTGTGACGGGAAGCGATGAGATGCAAATGGCGTTCTTTATTTCTCATTTTCTAAATTAATTTTTCGCTGCAATTATTGTGTTAATGTGGTGGATTTAGTGTAATAATGTGCTAGTGATGAAAAATAATGTAGTGAGAGTGTGAAGTAAAGGAGAGGACTACTATTTGATCGATTTGTTATTCCCGTATAATGTTCCACGCAGCATTGAAATTTGATGGTCCACCCTCACGTTTCAAGGAGACTTTGACGATTGACGACTATTATTACCTACCACGTTGCTTATCCATACTCAACACTGGCAAAAATTATTGGCACAAGCTAATAGATTGCCATTTTAAAAAAAAGAAGATATACTAACCGAATCTACTTCCCTTCCCTCGTGGGTATGTAAAATGTTAAAAAGACATCATCGTCACCAGCTAAATGGCCTCTACTGCTGGACGAGGGAGGGAGGGGGGTTGGGGGAGGCCCAATGATTTCTTTGATCAATAGGGGAGAAATATCAATAATTGCCACGTTTGGCAGGCGGGTTGGTGATCGCTGTGGTGTTGTGGTTTAACCCACAGAGAGCGCTGCTGTCCGACCTCATTTTGTATGGGGACTGAATTCGATTGAGACAGACCAGAGACACTCATTACTCTGGGTCCTTTTACACTCTATATCTGGGCGCGTTTCATTAAAAAAAAAATGACCATTCCATAATGGCGTTTTCCACTATAATACCCTATTTTTATGCGACTCTAGAGAGTTTCTTGGACGCCTCTTATAACCCCCACGATGGGAAACGTTGCGCTGGGATGACACATGTATTCTATTCGCCGTCACCACACGGCTGAATATGTAATGTTGGATACACACTGTCAAAGTTACTTTTCTAGATCCAGGATGATTGATTGTATGATTTTTACAGTGATAGTATAATTTTTAATACTTTATAAAAAAAAAAAATTCGTATGAGGAAATTAGGTAACCTTGTTCTCTTACTAATGACTGATGATGAAACTAGTGACACAAAACAAACTGTGTCATACATACATACACTTCACGCCTGTCTCCCAGAGGGGTAGGCAGAGACTACAGATCTCCATTTGTCACGGTCCTGACATACCCCTTTCGCTTCATCTACATTCATACATCTTTTCATACATGACCTCCGGTTTCGAATACTTTTCACGCCACCTTCGGCCAGGACAAACTGTGTCATTTTATGAAATTGAACCTTAACATAAAAGACACAAAACTTCAATTACCAAATTGGCATGTTTCGTATTTGGTCCTTTTTATTCTAACTGTGCGATATGTAAGAATATTGCGAGGCAAACAAGTTTGTTTCATAAATTGAATTGGTATCTAAATTACGTTACAAAAATAAATACCTAATAAAAAAATACACTTCACGCCTTTTATTGCCTACCCCGCAGAGGTACTGACTAAGCAAATGCCCACGGTTCATAAAGCGTATTTAACTCAACGTGTAAGATCCATCGCCGTTATAAAAATATATAACACATTTTAGCAGGAAGAAAGTAATTTTAATTATAATAATGCAAGGCAAATAAGTTTGTTTCATATTATATTGAACTTGTACCTATCGTCTTCGTTGCGTGAAAATTCTCGATTTTAAAGTAAGTATTTAAGACCTTAATTTCTGTTTCAAAAGGACATACCGTATTGTATACTTGTATTTAGTCTGACATACTCACATCAAGTGTCTAGGGATCAAGAAGATTGCAATCAAGAATATATTTTACAAAAACTGAATTCATTCATAATTTATTCAAAATGTGGTGATAAGTCATTGATATAGGCATGGGGAATTAGGTAGGAGACCAATCCAGAAGATTAGATTTCATTTAAATACATTACATTGTTTTTTAGAGCTAAAAATGTTCTTGATCCCTAGACACTTTTGATGTGTGTATTTTTGGAAAGTCTATAGTCTCTCTCTAACTATTCCTCTGGGAGACAGTCGCGAAGGTACGAATGTATAGCAATTTCCCATTGATTGGCGTCTGTGTTAAATATTAACACCGCCGCGTGCTTCATGTCACAGCGTGATGTCACGATTTGTCACGTTTCGTGTCAATGCCGCTCACGAACAGAGATTAAACATTCAATACGTTTTGTTTTTAAAACTCAACACGGCCGTCACGTGACCACGGGACAAAAACACAACAAAACTGTGGATGTTTTGACGGCTTTCAGCGGTAGTCAGGCCACGTTTAGGGACACGCGGTTTGTTGCGCGCCGCGTCGGCCGCTCATAGGTACATTTTGATCGTCAAAAACGTACGTAGGTACATTTTGATCGTCAAAAACGTACGTACATTTTGATCGTCAAAAACATACGGTAATGTACGGTCCTTAATGGGGAATTTTCTTTGACGTTTTTCTGACGAGATTTTCGGGCGGAGAACTGACAATACTGTCAAACTTTCCAAACAAACTTCAAAATCCCCATTGAGGCCTTACCTTGTAAGGTTTTTTTCAACGAGCTTTAGGAAGTTTAGCACACATTTTTTTTAAGTAGGTACGTTTATATCGGGAAAATTGCTGTTATCGGTTGTGTCACAAACCTTATGCGTGCTTCACGCGCTGATTGTAATTGGAGTAAAACGACCACTAAACATTCAATTAATAATTAAAAGTTAAAAAAAATACACTTCCACGCCTTTTAATCGCAAAGCGGGATAGGCAGAGGCACTGACTAAGCAAATGCCCACGGTTCATAAAACGTATTTAACCCAACGTGACAGGGATTAAGCACATCATCGTTATAAAAATATATTACAAACATTTTATTAGCAGGAAGAACTCAATTTTAATTATAATAATGTAGGAAATAACAAAATACTAAAACAATTACTATACCTAGCTATATTATATAATAATACTTTACCTTGGTTAAATATACATTAACTTTAAGTTAATTACTTGTTATATTTAAGTATATTTAACGGTTATTGTTTATAAAATAATTATTACGTTGTACTTGCTTTGGTTTTATTTTTCTTAAGGTCACAACTACGCATGTACCGAACAAAATAATCTGTTTGACTTATAACTTAAAAAAAAGAACCGACCTCAGCCAGTAAATTTTGACATATCGCACATACGGTATACTATAACGTCACTTTTGTATCAGATGGCATTTTGCAGTAGAAGTGTTTGAAAATTAAAAATCCTATAAATACGAAACAGCTTTTATCTTTTAAAGAAAACTACCTAGGTACCTGTCAATAATTTACTAATCCTTTAAACTTTATCTAATATATAAAATTCTCGTGTCACAGTTTTCATTGCTCCTTAGGTGCGATATGTGAACCAAATTTATATGGGGCCAAACGGGAAGCACCAGCTTTCAAATAAAAAAAACATCCAGTTCGGTTCACACAGGCGAAAGTTCTGAGGTAACAAACATAAAGTACAGACGAATTGACCACCTCCTCCTTTTTTTAAGTCGGTTAAAAATAAATATTATTCGATCAATCAACTTGTTTGTTTCATAAATAAATGTAGGTATTTAAGTAACACTTAACAATCTTTGAGGTTAAGCAACCTCGGGCGCGGTCATCTATTGCACACCTAGAGCATTACAAAGCATTCATAAAAAAAAACAATCTGTCAATATTGTTCGGTGCCATTTGTAATCACCACAGACCGAAAACAACTAGACGTGCAATGCAAAACTGACGTTTAGGATAAAAAGAGACAGTATTATGAAAGGTGTTAGCCGTGTGGTGACGGCGAATAGAATACATGTGTCACCACCCCAGCCCAACTTTTCCCGTCATGGGGGTCGTAAGAGGCGACCGAGGGAGCTCTCCAGAGAACGGGCAGCAGCGCTCTCTGGTGAGTTAAACCACAACACCACTGCGATCGCCAACCCGCCTGCCAAGCGTGGCGATTACTGGCATTTCACCCCAAATTACGGATCTCATTGGGGGAGGCCCTCGTCCAGCAGTGGACGTTATGTAGCTGATGATGATTATGAAAGGTGGCGTGAAAAGTACTCGAAACCGGAGGTCATGTATGAAAAGATGTATGAATGTACACACATCAAAAGTGTAGGGATCAAGAACATCTTTAGCTCTAAAAAAAATCTAATTTATTTAAATCAAATCTAATCTTCTGGATTGGTCTCCTGCCTAATTCCATGGGGATAACTGATAAGTCATGATACAGGCATGGGCCTGTATCATGACTTATCACCACATTTTGAATAAATTATGAATGAATTCAGTTGTTGTAAAAATATTCTTGATTGCAATCTTCTAAAATGTACTTGATCCCTAGACACTTTTGATGTGTGTAGTTTACTAAATAAAGTAAAAATCCCTGCATTATCATCATCAGCCATACTTGTCCACTGCAGGACATAGGCCTCTCCAATTGCACGTCACTGTGATCTGTTTTCGGCTTCCCGCATCCAGCTTCTGCCAGATACTGATACATAACCTAAACTTATATTAGCAAAGTCGTCAATAAAACATCCTGTAGGTACACTATGTACCACAACATACAGGCTGTATTAATTGTTGCTAGCTAAAACAATCCATACAGATTCGATACGAGGTCACCTCCACAGAGAAAGTTGCAGTGCCAAAATATGTCTCTTCGTTACCTCATACTGCGTGCGTGGATCACACATAACGCCAAACAATATTGTTCTTTGTCACCATTGCGCAAAAACGATTATTGCAAACACATGCAAAAACCCCCACTCGTTTTGCCTCGGATCAGGTGTGAATGGGCATCGTTATTCGAAATGCGACCTTCTAATGTGTGAGATTAAAGTTAATTTTTATTTGCAATTATTAAATGTAGTTCACGGTTGACGATATTGTGGTAAAACTGCGTTCTTAGTACATTTGGAATAGCTACTACTAGGACGTTAGAATAGGACAAGTGATCAGTGTTCTGCTCTCCAAGGAAATAATATTAACCCTTAATTAAACAACGGCTAGTATATTGCCACTTGACCAACACATACTTTGAACCTTATTGAATGTCTTCACTGGAATTATCTAAAGATTTCAGAGAAGTTATCACAGAATAATATGGAATGTAACACTATAGGACACATACATAACTATTTAAACATTAAACAATAATTTTACATAAAAGCTAGATTTGATGAGAAACATCACCCGGGTTTGCGTGATGGAGTTGTTAATTAGAATAACAAACGTCAATAGAGTATAAAATCCATCAGAAAAGTATCTAACCTTGTCTGATTAAGGGTTAAAAAAGCCTTAAAAGACCAGTGATTTTGAAGTTTATGATTATCAGAGCAGAATTCAAAATCGTGAAAACGTAATAATTCTTCCGGCGGTCAAAAGGGTAAAAACTAAAATTTTATTTAAATAGGCTTATATTCCACCATATTGGATTTAGAGAGTCGGAGACGTATTTTGATATATTTTCATCATTAAGGTAGACTTTCGAGTCAAGCCTCACAGACGCGGAGTGTGGGACACGCCGCAGCACAGACACCCAAACAAATGCCGGGCTATTATATACCAAAATAGTGTACGTGTAACGTAGATTATGTACGTAGTT
>SJJU01054200.1:0-10318 GCA_012932125.1 Conopomorpha cramerella
CGCGCCGCGCCCCGCACCACCCCCTCGCCCCCCGCGCCCAGCCCCGCGCACCCCGCGCCCACACCCGCCGCCTCCTCCCCCGCGCTCAACACCGCCGCAGACGACGCGCGCCACTCCTGTAATGAGGTGCTTCTGGGTAAGTTACTGTCTACACTTTTTAATAGTATGCTTGTTAACGCGACTCCATTGTTGTCTCTGTATACTATTTGTTTAAAGTAAATACTTATTATTGTAAATAGGTATTTAACTGCTTGACAATCTCTACTAGGTACTCAGGATGTAATGTGAATATTAACAAATCTTTCGCAACGCGTATATTTTTGTATTTCCCTGAGTAGTCGATCTAATAAGTTACACTCTACGCAACCAATATTTTAATTTTTTTTCTTTCTATTATACTAAATACGATTTTTGACAATTTTAATAACAACTATAACTGTAAATACTGATCCCCATCTCAGTAATAAAATCTTGAACCTTAATACAACCTTGTTTATTCATTATTTTTTCTGACAATAATGTATTACTATATGCCGCATTCTCTTAATATCAAGCACATTAAGATGGTCGATGAATTGATGGCAAAGCTTACGACAAATCTTATTACTTAAATGAGAATAAAATAAATATCGTACCGAGTTAAGACAACCTTTAACCATTAGTCAATCATTAGGATGAGTACATGGAGCAAGACTTTAGTCACACGGTGAAGGTTAACAATCGTCGAGAACAGATTCACTTTAATGGGAATGTTTCAGTCACTTTGCAAAAAAAAAAACAAGTATATCGAAACCAAAGAAGATTCTGGTCCTTTGCAAATTTTTACCATAATAAGACAAAATGACAATCAAAAACATTCCCCTCAAAGAGAATAGTATTCTCAAACAACAAATACTGACCTCAGTGTCAGTCTTGGCGTCAGCGTCGCCGATGGATCTCACCAGCTCCTTGGAGATCACCGTGAGGAGGTAATTGGTAATTTTGGCTTTGGTATCTGGTGTGACGTCACAGTGCGCGGGTCCGGGGTGCGTGGCGGGGGCGGCGGCGGGCGGGGCCAGCTCGCGGCACAGCGCCGCCAGCTCGTCGTCGGCGGCGGCGTGCAGGCGCTGGAACAGCTCCTCTATGAGCTGCCCCACCAGGTGTCGCCGCAGCGCGGGGCACGAGCACCGCCGCGACCCGCCCGGGTAATCCAGACTGCGCGACCCCGCCCCCGCCCCGTCGTGCCAGTACTCGGTCCGGTCCGGCCCGGCCTCGGCCCGGCCCCGTCCCGGCCGCAGCCGCCTCATGGCCTCGCTGCGCATCTCCTCCAGCTCCTCAGTCTTTATCGACAGCTCGTGGCTCAACGTCTTCACTTTGTCGTCGCACTTCCTCTTGCACTGCGCTAGGGCTTTTTGCGTTAGCGCGAGTTGCTTTTCCAATGATTCCACCTGAGAACACACACTGCTTAGAACTTCACCCCGAGGGCTCTTGACGTGAAGCCTCCATGCATTAGCCATTCCGTGCGCGAGAGATACTTGCACCCGGACACCGCGACGTGACCACTACACACTATTCTGACTGCCGTGAGAGACATGCACGTGCGAACAAGTGATAAGCAAACAAACATAACAAGCACAAAACAAGCGATCGAGTATTATATAGTTAACAGTCATAATGCAACATCGAGAAAAAGAAATAAAAACGTTTAAGCAGAAAGAACATGCTAGTAGTTTTGTTTTCTGAGCCAATAGAGAAGAAAACGCGAATCTGAATGCAGATGTCGCTTTGTACGCTTGACTCATATGGACCAATGACAGCGAGACAATCTGTCACATGAACATCTAGTGACAATCGTTCAACCAATCGTGCTGTTTTGGGTCAAGCGTACAAAGCGACAGCTCATGAGTTTTCTTCCCCATTGTTAAAATTTATTATAAAAAAATATTGCCGTGTAACTAGATTGGTACTATATTATTATGTTGCATCACAACAAACATTAAAATAAATATGCGAAAACGAACATTAAAATTTTGTTGTTAGAAATAAAATAGTTATCAATAAATGCTGTCACACCACACCAATGTTCAAATAGATACATAAATATTAACAAAAAATATAAAAAAGAAGTTTGTTAATTTTCCCTACCGTATTCAAAGTTTAATAGGAAACATTTAAATGCCTAAAATTGTTTAGAACTACCTACAGATCTTAACATATTTTTTTTATAAACATACACAACCCTTCCAAAATAGTCAAAGTCTAATTAACTCCATTGCCTATTGCACAGTAACCAATGGGCAACGGAACTAATGATCCTGCCCACTTCCCCAACATTTTGTATCTATTTAACAAACTTACCTCTTCTTTGAGTTCGCTGTTGGTGGTGTCGAGATCTTGATTGGTCTTGAGCATTCGGTTGAGTTCCTTTCTGATCACAGACATTTCGGACTTGTGTGTGCGAGCAGTGGCGGCAGACTCTTCCTTCTCTTTCTTGCGTTCTTCTTCCACCTGCTTGTTCAGCTTGCGGAGTTGTTCCAGCTCCTTCTGTAATTGGAAGTGGGTTATCATATTAAGTGAGGCTTTTTTTAAGCACTTCACGAGTGATGTTTGGTCCGTTGCTATTTTGAATAGTTAATGGTTGTTTATTCTTGTTTTATTGACCAAATTAATGCAAACAGTTTAGTAGCTTATAATATACTTGACTTCTATCTTCATCATCAGCCACATAACGTCCACTGCTGGACGAGGGCCTCCCCCAATGAGATCCGTCATTTGGGGTGAATTGCCAATAATCGCCACGCTTGGCAGGCGGGTTGGCGATCGCAGTGGTGTTGTGTTTTAACTCACAGAGAGCGCTGCTGCCCGTTCTCTGGAGAGCTCCCTCGGTCGCCTCTTACGACCCCCATGACGGGAAAAGTTGGGCTGGGGTGGTGACACTGGTTCTATCTTAGTCATTTAGTAAGTCATCAGAGAAGGATAAAAGAACGAAATAGCTAGTTGACAAGTATATTCTATAAGTTAATTTGCTATACATTATTAAATAGCATAGCATCAACAAAAAGTACCGTTTATTCACATTGTTCATGGCCATATAAAGACAAGCGGATGGCAACCAAATAATATATCCTGTGTACTAATTTGGACGGGACGATTAGTGTTTATGGATTCAGGAAGTGAAGAATGACTCCCATGCCATGTTGGTGCTAGTTGAAAACAAAAATAATAAGTGTTTCTTCCAAACATTTCCAGTCTCGACTAACATTTCTTCGATTCTTAACACTTTCTGTTTTGCAAAGCGAACTATTTCCAAATACGAAGCGATAAGGTCTGCGTTCTCAACATTGCTTGCTTTTGTAACAATGACTTTACTTTTACTTAATTCAGGAGTAGAGTTAACACTTTCCTCAGGTTCTTGTATATCTGGCAGGTGAGGAAGGGATAAGAATTTGCTTTTCATCTTGCAGTTACACTTTTCACAAGTGCAATTCTCAGCAGATCTTACTTCGTATGGAAAACATTCACTACAGTGGCAAGTCAAATCTTGCAACATTTCACTAGTATCTTTTTCAAAGTCGCTTATTTCTGCCAGGTCGTCGTTGACTTGTACCTTTGAATTTGAAATAATCACTGACGATATATTGGAGTTAGTGTCAAGCAAGTCGCATATAACTGATTTGTGAAGAGGATTAATATCTTTAATCTTAGATGTTTTATCAGAAGCTATGTCCAATGTTTTATCATTGTTAATAACATTAGACTGGGGGAACGTATGATTATTTAGCTGATGCTCTTTTATGTTAGCTTTTGTGTCAATTATTTTTTTAGAAACGGTTCGTGAATCAAAGTTACTCTTGTTGGAAACAACAGACGTAACATTGGACCGTATGTCAAGCAAGTCATGTATAATTGAGTTTCTACGACTTTTACCATCGTTTGTTGTGCTGTTTTCCAATGCAGTAGATTTCTTAGTTGCATCCTTGAAAAATACGTCCAGTTTTTTACTAATGCTTTCAAGAGTACTTGGACTCTTAAGGTCACGGGGTATATTCTTATTATCATAGCTCTTTGCCAAATGTTTATCTACGGTTGTCTTCCAAACACGCGGAGACAATTTGGCGGCTTTAGTTTCTTGTCTTGAGATAGCTTTATTACTGTCTGTTTTGAGCTGATTGGATTCCATCGCGTCTAAATACGGAAAATCTATTTGTTCATAGTTGTCGACGAATAACTCACATGGTTGACTTGGTTGCTCGTCACAACTGATATGGTCGGCAGTCTTGGCCAGTGCAATTTTACAATTGAGACACTCGCAAGGGGAGCACTTACAGTTGTCCTTAAATTCTAATCCCATATCGTTTTGTTGAAAAACCTCCCTTGTAAGAGCAGCACTGTCTACGTTGGTCGCATTCAATTTCACGCCTGCTTTAGGATAGCTATCTTGTATTTGGAAATACATAGCCATAGTATCATGTACCATTTTCTTATCAAGATCGAACAACGTGTTCATGTGTTTGGAGACAAGAGTCCGATGTATATCAAAGTCTTTGACGTCCTTTATAGTCGGCTTTCTGGTGACTTTTTCCTTATCGCCGCACTTGCAGGTATCTGCATCGGTTGGACCGCAGGTTTCGTCATCGCAAAGATCGCAATGGCAATTGGGGTTCATTAGAGCGTCTGTACCGGTAGATATCTCGTGCGTGGAGGTGGAGGCGACGGGTCTGATGTACCCGTGGCGGCAGTGGAGGCACTCGCAGGGCGCGCAGCTGCAGGGCCCCGCGCCGCTCGGGTCTGCGTCCTCCACCGGGGCAATGATCAGCGCGGGCTGACGGCGCTTCACTTCGAGAGACTTACACTCTACACATTCGCACGGAGCACAGTTGCACGTTGCCTCTTCAGTGTCGCTGCAAATAGCACATTCACAAGTCTCACAAGCACAGTCATTTTTCTTGTCAAATATTTTGAACACTGAGGCGATACCACTTGTACAAACATTGTAGAGAGTGTAATTGTTTGTTTCACGACTCTTTTTACATTCATTGCATTCGCACGGTTTGCAGCAGCAAGAGTTTTTCAAATCGGGTGGTGCCGGGTATCCGTCAGAAATGCATTTGCAGATCTTACAAGAGCATGCTTGGTACGCCTCCTTGATTTTCTGAAGGATATTGTAAATGTTGAACTGGCGGTTATCTTTCTGTAGTGAAAGCGAAAACCCGTCATCTTTGCAAACGTCCATGACTTGAGCATTCAGGTCATTAACATCTGGTTTAAGTTGCACGTTTCTAATATCCATGTATATCTCAGTGAATGCTGCGTCTATACTTTCATACAACACATTTAAGTCGTCCATGTAATCTTTTCCAATTTCGTTATGCGCAGACCTCCCTACCGGGTCTTCTGCATCGTATATTATTTCGCCCCAGAACTTTTCGCTTATGAGGTGCTCAGGTTTCATAGCATCGTGGTTTTGCGCTTGTAGTATTGGGTCATCATTGTTTTTGTTCAATGATTTGGAAGATATCTGTTTAGATAAATTGCAGGAGCAAGGCGTTGTGTAATTAAGACACTTCATGGAGCCGCAACGCACACACGAACAGACAGCGCTGGGAAGCTCCACCATTTTTTCTATGCTTTAACTTTCTGACAGCAGCTTGTGATGGGCACCTCTTTCGGTGGTTTAGGATTTTTGTTGAGACAGTCGTGTTTAGGCGGTCTGTGTTTTTCTGGTACTTTGCTAACGTTTTCTGTGGCTGAGCACTTGTGCATTGGAGGGGTTGGTCTGGGGCAGGGCTTGTATGTTGTGGTTATGCAACACTTGCTTGGCTTATCCTAGGGGAGAGAAGGAATAGGTTAGTTTAGGCAGGAAAGGTTTTATAAAGCTTTACCTTTCACAGGAATTTTGGTACGACATTGTTTTTATTATTGATTCTTCATTGTTGTCATGGTCGAATGATAAATGACATGACGCTGTGACAGAGGAAAGACAACTAAATGACAAATAGCCACAAATATACTTTTTTTTTTTTGAGTAGGTACCGAAAGAATATTTATGCAGGTAGAGAAAGGTAGAGGGTGTAGTGCAGGGAGTAGAAGCAATAATTTTAAAATAAAACCAAATCGTCAGATGTTAAATATTTTATTTTCTGTCGCTAAAAATTAGTCTTTGCGCAAATAAACAATGCAATCGTAATATTATTGTAAAAATAGATTATTACAAATAACTAATTTGTGAATACTTTAACTATAACTACGTAGGTACGTCAGAGTCTATTTTAATACAGAAAAATAACACGGAAAACTATATAAAATCAAATTCTAAGGAATACAATATTTTCTTCCAATGTAGGTACATAACAAAACAATCATTAAGTATTCAATTTAATTTTTCCAAGAGTCTTTATACATTTCTAATGGAGCTTTTAACATTATTCAAGTGGACGGGCGTTAAGGCAACTTTTGGAGTTTATTACACTTACATTTGCTAAAGTCAGTATAAATAATCGTTTATTCGATAAAGGCGCTGTCTTAGCATCTATCGCTTAGGTAATAAGGTACGTGTTTGTTCGCAGTTCGCTTATCGCTACACACACTCGTGTTGTATCTTACAGTTCAATATGTACAGTAGTCGTGGCACTAGTGCGGGCGCAGAGCTCCGCACAGAGCTCGGTGGACGTGAAACCTGCGGTCAGACAAAAAAAAACATCCATGAATACCGATTTTTCTCCTAAAGATCGAATCCAAAAGTCCCAAAAAGGATGCGAATGTTTGAAGTACCAGTAGTGACATTTTGCATTTGAAATCAAGCTTATAATGGTTTAGCTAAAAATCGGTCACATGACTTCCTCCTCGTAAATACGGCAGAAAAATAAAAGATGCTTTCGTATTTACTTATTAATGAGGGGCCATTGAACTAACCAACCAACCATTGATAAAACTGTTGTAGCAATCATAGTATTATGAAACACACTAGCTGACCTGGCAAACGTTGTTTTATCAATATCATTTATAGCCTATATGTTATTCTAGTTTATAAGCTACAAATCTGCCAAGTTTCATTCAAATCCAGTACTTTCTGCGTGAAAAAAGCACAAACATTCATAAATCCATACATCCAGACATCCATCCAAAGTTTCGAATTTATAATATTAGTAGGGTTTTAAAAACTACTAGTGGACTCGACAGACGTTGTCCTGTCTTAACTATTAATATGAATATCTAGGGTGACCTGTGCCCAGCAGTGGATGTCATTTTTTCTTTCATAAGAACCTCCTGCTGTCGTTAATAAGCACAACAAATAAAGAATTAGCGAAATCGGTCCACCCGTTCCGGAGTTATGACATGACAACGAAAAGTGGCTTTGATTTTTATATTAGAAGAGGGACCGTTAAGCAAAACTAAGATAGGCCAGAGAAGACAAGTTGCTAGAAATCAAGAAATATATCCAGACATGTTGCACTTACACAATCTAATTATTTGAAGCTCTCAGACGTCTGTGCTCCAAACTATAGCACTGGTGCCCAGCGCACAAGATGGACAGTTCTGAAACAAACATCACGGAAGTTAATTCACTATTCAAGAAGAAGAGAGAAGACCCACTCTGGTGATGAAGACACCAAATTAGACATAGATATAACTTTATTTTCGATAAACAAATACAACACACACAATAAGATAACAAAAAAATAAAAAAAACAATAGTAATAAGATAAATTTTTGGATTGAAACTCATAAATAATTGTAGCATGATATCAAAGAATGCATGCTGCATTTGTCGAAAATGAGCCTCCGGCTCAGCATGATGTCACAGTTGCCCGTGACATGAACTGGTATTCTGCCATCGCTCAGAGAGAGAGAGTACCAAGTAAAATTAAACATTGTGGTGTGCCTTGGGGTGACCTACGTCCAGCCAGTGGGCTGACATGGTGATTATCGTCGAAGATCAATATACAAAATTGGTTTTGGAGTCTTAATGTGGATAGTGGGCATTTGCTTCTGCGTATCCCGCTCTGAGAATAAAATGTGTGAAGTGTATTTTTTTTCAAAAAGTGGCTTAAGTTATGCTACGCTTAACCTTAATATCAAGGATCAAGGTACATACATGGACCTCAATATTATTACAAAACATGTTCTCTTCTAGCTCTGCCGCACTTAGGGATGCAAGATGATAGAGAGGGCGACTTGAGCTCCAAACAACTCGGTCGTCAATCCGTCAGTCAAACTTTGATTGATGCAAATATGGAATGAAATGGTCAATATTGGTTAAATTATTTGTGTACTCACCACAATACTTTCTATGGCATTTGCTAACTGTTCCTCCATTATTTTCACGTCGCTGTGCTCGAGGACTTCCTGTAATATAGTAGTGTATCTTTAAATGATGTTGCGCTGTAAACGAATTTTCTAAAATATTTTTGACGGAGTGAGTTTTGTTGAACATTTTTATATGCATACGTATTTTTATATGTTTTGGATTAAGTGAATAGATTTGTCGTTTTTGAAAACCTATCGATAAAACTGTAGTTATTAAATGTTTAAAACGGGTATTATAGCGAGAATATTAACCAAGGATAAGCATTCAGCTTACCTTCGTTGTTTGCCCGACGTTTCGACACAGTTACATGTGCCGTGGTCGCGAGCTGACTGATCTTCGCGTTATAATACCCGTTTTAAACATTTAATATCATGTCAGTGCGCGTTTCCTTAAAAAACTGTAGCTATTCGGCACTACAGGAAATTAACAGTGTTCACCTAAACATAGTTAAGCTATCTCCGATTTCAAATAAACTGCCACCTTGGGATGCGACTGCAATGAACAGTTTTTGCAACACTTTCAAAGTATCCTATTTGAAGTCGTATCATCCAACATGGTTGGTGGTGTTTGTGGCAGTGTGGAATAAAGATAGACCCTAGCAGTGGCGTGCACTGGTTTTTACGACAAGGTAGGCATTAATCCCCAAGGATTGATACCTATGTATAGGTAACTTGTCTTTACGAAATAAAGGTACTTATCTACTCACCCACAAAACACAGGGCCTTCGTTAGACTGTGTCGTGAGTACAACAAAAAATGATCTAGCAATAACTCTATTATTAGGTCGGGAAGCTACAATACTAAGGTAGGCAGTGTCTTTTTGCCTATATGGTGTGCACGCCACTGGACTCTAGTAAGTACCTTTATAGTGTTTAATATGTTACCTGGTGAGCTTGTCTCAGCGCGGCGGCGAGGTCGGGGCGGCGGGCGGCGAGGCGCGCGGCCCCGCACGCCCCCGCCACCCCCGCCAGCCGCGCCGCGCCCCGCACCACCCCCTCGCCCCCCGCGCCCAGCCCCGCGCACCCCGCGCCCACACCCGCCGCCTCCTCCCCCGCGCTCAACACCGCCGCAGACGACGCGCGCCACTCCTGTAATGAGGTGCTTCTGGGTAAGTTACTGTCTACACTTTGTAATAATATGCTTGTTAACGCGACTCCATTGTTCTCTCTGTACACGATTTGTTTAAAGTAAATACTATTATTGTAAATAGGTATTTGACTGCTTGACAATCTCTACTAGGTACTCAGGATGTAATGTGTAGATTAATGTTAATATTAACAAATCTTTCACTACGCGTATATTGTCGTATTTCCCTGAGTAGTCGATCTAATAAGTTACACTGTACGTAACCTATATGTAAATTTGTTTTCTTTCTAAACTGTCATATTAAATACGATCTTTTGACAATTTTAATAACAACCTACAACGAAACGATAACATAGCTGTAAATACTGATAAGTCTCAGTAAACAAATCTTGAACCTAGATACAACCTTGTTTATACAACATTACTTTCCGACAATAATGTATTATTATATGCCGCATTCTCTTAATATCAAGCACATTAAGATGGTCGATGAATTGATGGCAAAGCTTACGACAAATCTTATTACTTAAATGAGAATAAAATAAATATCGTACCGAGTTAAGACAACCTTTAACCATTAGTCAATCATTAGGATGAGTACATGGAGCAAGACTTTAGTCACACGGTGAAGGTTAACAATCGTCGAGAACAGATTCACTTCAATGGGAATGTTTCAGTCACTTCTTTGCAAAAAAAAAAACAAGTTTATCGAAACCGAAGAAGATTCTGGTCCTTGGCAATTTTTTACCATAATGACACAAAATGACAATCAAAAACATTCCCCTTAAAGAAAACAGTATTCTCAAACAACAAATACTGACCTCAGTGTCAGTCTTGGCGTCAGCGTCGCCGATGGATCTCACCAGCTCCTTGGAGATCACCGTGAGGAGGTAATTGGTAATTTTGGCTTTGGTATCTGGTGTGACGTCACAGTGCGCGGGTCCGG
>SJJU01054311.1:0-16330 GCA_012932125.1 Conopomorpha cramerella
ACAATCAAGCCGTGATCTGTATTGTAACTCTAGTGGGTCGGGACGTTTCCTCATGGCTGCGGTAGGCCCGTGCCACTTATGGACAAACTGACGGACAGATCTCTAGAGCGTCCTGTGGTCCAGTTGGTCGGATACTTGACTTGTAACGGGAGGTCGCGGGTTCGAGTCCGGCTACTGGACGTGTACCAATGGGACTCTTTTTCAGAGCCTATGTACGCAACGCAACGCTCGTACGGTGAAGGACAACATCGTGATGAACCGTGGGCATTTGCTGTAGCAAGTGTCTCTGCCTACCCCGATTTGGGATTGAAAGGCGTGAAGTGTATTTATTTATTTTATTTCTTTAGATCTCTTGAAAAAAAAATGTTGTACGTACGACGTACGGTCGGAAAAGTAAGTACTCTAACAGTTTTGAAGTTACTGTGTACCTGTGTCACATTAAGGTCAATAAGGTACATTCGTTATACTGTGACACGTAAAAAATGGACCTTAATGTCTAATGACATTAATTTGAGATTCAAACTTAGGGTGACATACCAGACACCGTACGTCCTAATTTTATAAACTAGCTTTCCGCCCGCGGCTTCGCCCGCGTGGACTTCGGTTATATTGCGGTATAAAGGACAACTTATGATTCCTACGGAAAAATCCAAGTTTCCCTCGGGAGTATCAATTTTTTCGGGATAAAAAGTACCTATTATGTAAACCGGACTTCTAACTTTACGTATGCAAAATTTCAAAGTAATCGCTTCAGTAGTTACGGCGTGAAAGCGGTACAAACAAACAAACAAACTCACTTTCCGATTTATAATATTAGTAAGGATGTGACATGAAGTTTGTTTACAACGCTATCACTCAACATTTACGTACTTCACTGTTCATCAAAATACTTTTCACTTTCAATTTTTTAAACTTTTCACACATATCCTGAGACCCGAAGAAAATTAACATAGGCTATATTTTGACGTAAAATTCCCACAGGAAATTCCTGATGTAGGTATTTTCTATTAAGCAGGTCCAACGGAAAACTCACAATCCGAAATCCCTGAACAATTAATCATGTTGAGAGACCGCCCCTAAAAAATGCGCTCTATAAATTAAAAATGCAAAATGATGCATCGATGTTTATCTTTCCTTCAGGCAAAAACTACGTAATGGCATGTTATAAATATCATAAATTATATAAGTAATTAACATAGTTTTATTCCTTTAACATATGACTCACGTTATTTATATCCCATTAAGGATAAAATCGTCTGTGGTCCAGTTGGTCGGATACTTGAGGTTTCCCTGAGAGAAAAATATAGTCTAGTACGAAGAAGATAAAATTCATTTTCTCTGTAGTTTATTCATTGAATTTTAAATTTGTATTAGTGAATATCAAAATACACACAGAGCCTATGTACGCAATGCAACGCTCGTACGGTGAAGGGCAACATCGTGATGAAACCCGCACACCACAAGGTGTTGGAACCCTCTAACGGCGATGGGCTCACCCCCTGTCACGTTGGGTTAACGTGAAGTGATTTTTACAATGGAGAATTGTCACACTTTCCAAACAAAGTTTGACAATAATGACAGTTCATATACAGAAAAACTGTCAGAAAAACGGCAAAGGAAATTCTATTAAGGGCTATTCCCACCCACTTTCCCACCACTGTGATTCCTGTTAGAGCCAGGATCTACAGCGGCATCCAGCAATAGACAAAAGCTCAATCAGTGACAACTAGGCTAGATCCCGGGGGGGGCTAGCCTTCTATCTTGGATCCCACATAGTTATTAAACTAAAGACGGTATAGAAATAAGTGGAAAAAATATATGTATGCGCTGCATTGCAATGCATACATATGATTATTTTTTACTTCCCTAATCTAAATAGTGGGAGACAGCATTATTACAAACGAGGCACAAAAAAACTTGCGCTAGTAACATTGCATTAACGGATGCATTGCAGTAAGGCAGAGCGTCATTCAATTCCATCAGTCATGATTTATGGAATGACTACTAATACTGATTCAAACATCATTCACTATATTAGACGATAGGAAAATCACAATCATGACTGTGGTAAAACTGAGATCAAAACGTATCGTCTAATGTTTGCCTAACGGCACGGAGTCTCCAACTATTTACTCGTAGATCTAGGATAAGGCCACATCCGTGGGCAGATTGACTGAATGGATTTAACCAGCATTTGACGGCCGCTCGACAGGTGCGGGAATGAAGTGCAAGAGAGAAGGCCAATACCAACACCTTGACATAGGAATGATGTCACATTAAATTAATCTGAAGATTGTGTAATAAACTTTTCGATAGAAAAAGAAAAACAAGTAGAATTTGTGTCATTTGTCTTGGATTTCCAATTTTTTTTTTCAGCCGTTTTGCACTTGAAAAGTACTAGAAAAATATACTTTACGCCTTTTATTCCCAAAGCGGGGTGGGGAGAGTATTTAACCCAACGTGACAAGGGGTGAGCCCATCGCCATTATAGGGTTCACACACCTTGCGGTGTGCGGGTTTCATCACGAGCGAGCATTAGCAAGTGCTTCTGCCTACCCCGCTTGGGGATGAAAAGGCGTGAAGTGTATTTATTTTGAGTAGATTTATATATTAGATACTACTCGTTCAATACAGACTTTAAAAAAATAAACCCAAGAATACAAAAGTGTGTGCACTCTATATTTTATACACCTAGTCTTTTACCTTAAGGTTCCAGGTTCATGACAAGTAATGGTCCATGATCTCAGCTTACCCCACTGAACAACTGGCGTGACGTATATTATCATACACTTCATATCAGCCTACTGACGTCCAGTGCTGCACACAGGCCTCCAGCAAACCTAATGAAAACATCTAACAGTTGAGCTGACTAGTTGCTTGAAACCAACTTTTGATATCATTTTTTTTTTTATCACTATGAACAAGCGTTTGACCACTATCCTGCCTGATGTTAAGCAGCGATGTGGTCTACGATGGAGCATACTTGTTCAGTAGGTACCTATTCACCCGCGACTTGAAGACCATGGTGGTCAAACGCTTGTTCATAGTGATTAAAAAAAACAAGTTTTAGAACCATAATTCCAAAATTAACGTTTTTTCTCAAATTAACTACTACCCCTCTTTTTATCCCCCTAGGGGGTGAATTTTGAGAAATCCTTTCTTATCTCAAGTAAATATCATTAAAAGAACCTCTGTACAAAATTTCAGCTTTCTAGGGGCAAGGGTATGGGCTGGGCTTTGATGAGTCGGTGATGAATGAACCAGTCAGGACTTTGAGTAGATTTGACTTTGAGCGTCTCTGGTCCAGTTGGTCGGATCCTTGACTTGTAACCGGGAGGTCGCAGGTTCCAGTCCGGCTACTGGACTGGTACCAATGGGACTCTTTTTCAGAGCCTATGTACGCAACGCACGCACGGTGAACGCCAACATCGTGATGAAACACGCACACCACAAGGTGTGTAAAGTGCTTCTGCTTACCCCGCTTTGGGATTAAAAGGTGTGAAGTGTATTTATTTTGAGTAGATTGATATATTAGATACTACTCGTTCAATACAAACTTTAAAAAAATAAACCCAAGAATACAAAATATAAATCTACAATAAATAGATAAATAAATAAATATTACACAACAACACACGCATTGCCTTCATCTCATGTTAAGTAGCTAATTTGTGTTATGGAATTCAGACAACGTGATATACGTAGTTATATAATTTTTTTTTCTTTATAATACATACTTATATAAGCACCATATCCGACAAGTTTTTAAAAGCCCATCACCTAAGTACCTGTCAGCGGTGGGAATCGAACCCACGGCCGTACGGAATAGAGACAGAGATGCTGACCACTACAAAATAACACGACAAACATACTGAAAAAAAAATTTTTGTTTATGAAATGCTGACTGGACATTCCTAACACATTGAATATTTTTGACTGCGTTATTTTTAAACTTACAGATTTATAACTTTGAATGCATTTTTCTTAGTATGGTTAATTAAGACGATACTGAAATATAACATACATACATACACTTCACGCCTGTCTCCCAGAGGGGTAGGCAGAGACTACAGATCTCCATTTGTCACGGTCCTGACATACCCCTTTCGCTTCATCTACATTCATACATCTTTTCATACATGACCTTCGGTTTCGATTACTTTTCACAGAATATAGAAACAGAAACAGAACAAAGTAATAAAATCTACCTGTTTCTGTTTTACAGGGGCTCTAATTCTACTTCAGTTCTACTGTAGGTAGTCTTGCCGACTTGCCGTGCCTCACTAGGATTTGTTACAAAGTTCTATTTAATTTTGAACAAATTACTGGTAAAGTAACAAAGACTATATCATAGAGATTAAAGCTATCAAGCGACAATGAGCCCTGCATACATACAATACGCGTCATACCTAATGCAACATCAGATGTCACTTTTCTCTGACAATCTATTTCCATACCCTATTGACACGCTGGCAAAGTGTCTATATCATGAACCCCAGACGTCTGCACGAAATAATAGAACGTTCAATTATTGCATATCCAAATAGACACCACCCGCTGCGTGTAGCTAAATACCTAACCGGCAAACAATATCTCAGGTGGACTCATGACTGTCTGTATGTGTTGTTATTTTTAAAACTTTTGTAGACGAGCGATGCCACCTACAGTCCGTGGCATTCTGATAGGAGCGGCACGAAACGAAATACCTTCCGGACTAAATATGGCTTGGTGTACCACCCGGGCGAGGGGGGCAGAGGGAACATCTCTCACCGGCGGGGAGGGAGGGGATGGAAGGCCAGGAGTACTGAGTGGGTCCGCTGTCTCGGAGTCAGGGCGGGACAACCGAACGGTGCAGTCTCTCCTTCGGTCATCTTCATCACATCACAATGGTAAGTGTGCTGTGACGTCATCAGTGATAGTGCAAGTGAAATTGTGGACAATAGTGATAACAAATGGATTACATGTGATTATGGGACTGAAATTAACGCTGAAGACGGCAAAACATTTCGAGAGAATCGGACAGATGTAGTTGAAGTAGAGTACAAAAATCGTTGATGGAGGATGTGTTAAGCAAAATGGACTCAACAGTTAAAATAATGTAATGTTATTGAGTAGATAACCGTGGTTGAGGCTGTGCCTGAAAGGGGTAGTTGTGAAAGTAAAGAGAAAGATATAAGAATAAAATGAAGCGAACAAATACGTCAGCGGAATCAATCTTTACCTCGGCACGTTTATGACATTGTTTCGCAAAGGCTGTATTGAATTGTACTAAACGAAATGTTATTAAACCCACTGTAAATAAATAGTAGTAGTAGTATGTATTTTAAAAAATCGAAGAAGATTCGGTCATAGACCTAATAGAATAAACATAAAATAGTAATTCCATATTCATTGAACGCGGAGATCAAGATGCTCGCGTAAAATTTGCAATAAATATTCAATTCCAAGTAACTTATACGCAAAATACGTTAAGAATTACAATCTAACTATAGATGATAGTTGCATAAAATCGTACAATACAATGATCAATAAGAACAAATGTAGATATTTTTGAAATCAAGAAACTACATCTTGCTTAAAAAAAATCGAAAAGTTTTATGCTCGCGTACCCAACTATGGAAGTGACAGAAACTTAACTATAGATTCTAAAATTGAAGCCATGGCCGGATCAATCCATGTGATAAATATTCCTAAACAAAAATTCAAATCTAAAAGAAAATTAATCTTTAGCGAAAATGTTCGATATGACTCAACTGTAAATGCTAAATATTTTGCCGTGGTTAAAAGTTATCTATTGAAACACAAGTATTGTGCAGTAAATAAAGAACGACTCCAAGTCATTCATCATCAACACAGAGGAAACGAAATGTTCCATCAAGAAAATGAGCACACTAGATCTAAAATTAAACACACTTTTTTTCTGAGCAACAGAATCTCTAAAGTCGTACATGAAAACAGAACTCGTAAGCGAATACCAGAGAACTGTTCCAAAAATAGACCGCTCGAGAGATTTGGCCGAAACCTAACCTGGACTGAGGCCAGGACGTAAATAGAACGGAATGGGATCAAATAGACGAATAGGAATTAGATGAAAAACGTTATACAATTTATGCATAATATTGAGAAAAATAAAAAGATAACTAACAAAATCAATATTGAAAGAAAAATGATTGGTTGAAATGTCTAGGTACTGTGAATCAGAATTTAATTTAGTTGCGATAGTTTAGTTGTAATTTTTTTAAGGAATTCAAAAATAATGTTTCGTTTATTGAAAATGAAAGGTTTAATATGATGACATACCTTGTCTAAATCAAAGCAAATAATAATTATTTTAGTGCTTGTATAGCTATATAGTGCTTCATAGCTTGTATAGTGCTTCAGTTCAGAAGCCTGACATTTGCCTGAAACATGTACAACAATTAGTAAACATTACCTAATTTTGAATTTAATATACAAAAAAAACTATCATCGATATTAATTAAAACCCGAATTTGCAAAACAACCACCGTTGAATCAACTTCAAATTAATTACGAACCAACCAAAAAGACTGATCCCAACTTAAAAAACCTTTTCCAATATTCCAGGCGGATAAAGAAAAGAAGATCAAGAAGAAGAAGGTAAAGGAGGGAGACGCACCTTCCGAAGAGGCCTCGGCGCCCGCTTCCACCGGCGGCTCTGAGCGCCAGTCGTCCCGCGGCAGCCGCAAGGCCAAGAGGACCGGCTCCAATGTCTTCTCCATGTTCACCCAGAAGCAGGTCGCCGAGTTCAAGGAGGTAAGGCTTCTTTCAAAGCTCTTTGAGAGGAAACATCTCATTCTGGAGGGAACGAGAGGGTCTGAAGCGAAGAGACGGCATGGATAGTCCCTCTGGCCCACATTCTGAAACTGCCATCAGGGACAGATATCTGCAGGCCTAGCACGCGCCTCAAGAAACACATGACATAGAACAAATACGCGCTCTGATTGGCTGTTATGTCACGATTTGTGCGACTCGGCTAGTTTCAACAAATCGCAGCGCGTTACATGTCTTGTCACTTATTTCTTGGAACGCTGTGCTAGGGGGGCTGGAGTAACGTTTGTCTCTCTATCTAAACCAGATTGTGTAAATGAGACAAAATGTGTCCAAGCGAGACGTACTGTACTGGTTATGAGTTTCAGAATACGGGCCTCAGGTTCTAAGTCAAGTTGACTCAATACATCACACCTCGAGGCCAATTGCCACATGGTCTATGGCTTACTATAAAACGTATTTGAGGAGGTTAGGATCAAAACGTATTAATTTAGGTGTAACCAAATTTTATGAAAAAAGAGGAAAAATTATACTACTCTTAGGCCCTTTACTCTTATAAACCATAAACAATCCATTCCCTTGTACATATACATGAAATCTATTATTTCTCAAAAAATTAAAAAAATAGTACATGGTAGTGAAGTTATATATTTTAAAATGTACGAAAATCCTTAGGGAAAGAAAAGTAAATTAATACGTTTTGATTCTAACCTCCTCATTTTACTTCTCGTATAATTCTGGCGTTATTGTTTGCAAATAGTAAATGTTATGATTATTCATGAGAGTTCTCACGAGGTCTAAGTAACTATAAACCAATTTAGTACTAATAGGATCTCAGACCATTTTTTAATGAAACGCTCACAGACATTATAACTCAATATTGTTCACCGGGTATATAGGCGCGAATATAATAGAGTAAAATAACAAAGGTAAGCTCGAGCTTGTCTTTGATTATATTCGCGCCTATATACCCGGTGAACAATATTGAGTTAGGATGCAAGACATTGTCTGCTACCCTCGTACCCTGTAGTCGTTCAGGCGTGATGCAATAATGGTTTCGTTACTCTCATTTTACTTTGGTCTTTAGTAAAACCACATTGCAAACATTGAGCACTGCCCTCACTAGCCCTTTGTTATTTTAACATAAGAAACCCAAAGTAATTTATGGTTATTGTCACCTATAGGGTCTATGCACCATTATATATGTCTAGTATCTACATCTAAGCAACCTCAAAAACTTTACTCATTATGTACAATTATACAGGCCCCCATGGTGGTATATACGTACGTACACACATCAAAAGTGTCTAGGGATCAAGAACATTTTTAGCTCTAAGAAAAATCTAAATTATTTAAATCAAATCTAATCTTCTGGATTTGTCTCCTACCTAATTCCCCATGCCTGTATCAATGACTTATCACCACATTTTGAATAAATTATGAATGAATTCAGTTTTTGTAAAATATATTCTTGATTGAAATCTTCTAAAATGTACTTGGTCCCTAGACACTTTTGGTGTGTGTAAATCGTCAGTCTGCCCTATTAAAGGAAACACCATAGTATACCAACGTACGCAAGTTTCTGAGAACAACAAGCTAAAGCATTCAATCAGTAAATTCTATGAAAATCTCTTGTTCGTGATGTTTTGCTTATGTTTTACGCGTGCCCATGAAGCTAATGTTTATAAACCAGCTTAAAGGAACGCGCGATCTAATTTGTTATTGTTAAATAAGTACCTCACTAGCAAACGCCCATGTTTTCATATTAAATTAATGCATTTTCGTGCTAAAAATAAATAACTTGAACGCATCGTTTACCTATGCTGGTGCTTCTGATAAATTATTATGACTGTGGTGTTCGCCTATAATGGGAAATTTCCGGGCCCCTGTTTCTCTTAGTTATGATAGATGGCGCTAGTTGTATTAGGGAGACAAAATGCCAACGAAATTACTAACTTCAAGCTGTCCGTATTGAAGGCGACAGTAATTTTTTTTACTGTTTGTCTACATGTTACAAAAGTATCTGAAGTCTAAATTACTGACCCAAATAATAAAAAAACGTATTAAAATATAACTGACAGCAGTCCCCCAGGGTCCCCAATGGTCTTAAAAACGTTGTTGTGTTCGTCTATATACACACATCAAAAGTGTCTAGGAATCAAGAACATTTTTAGCTCTAAAAAAATCTAATTTATTTGAATCAAATCTAATCTTCTGGATTGGTCTCCTACCTGATTCCCCATACCTGTATCAATGACTTATCACCACATTTTGAATAAATTATGAATGAATTCAGTTTTTGTAAAATACATTCTTGATTGCAATGTTCTAAAATGTACTTGATCCCTAGACACTATTGATGTGTGTAAATAACTTCTACTGTGTACAACGTCTCTATATAAAAAATACGATATCCTGCCTCGGAAGATGACATTTTGTATGGAGATGAAAAACATTTCTCTCGTTTCCCCGCATTGTCGCCATAGTAAAAGTAGCTCGGATTGTTTTTACACTCAGTACATAGGTAAACCACAGTGGCGTGCACTGGCTTTTACGACAAGGTAGGCAGTAATCCCCAAGAATTGACACCTATATGTATAGGTAACTTGTCTTTACGAAATATAGGCACCTACCTATCTACTCATTCACAAAACACAGAACCTTCGTTAGCCTATGTCGCGAGTACAACAAAAAAAGATCTAGCAATAACTAGTCATTAGGTCGGGAAGCCAAAATACTAAGGTAGGCAGTGTCTTTTTGTCTATATGGTGTGCACGCCACGGGTAAACCATAAACACAGCCCTACTATGATGTAAGAATCCATCTTCAAAAATTAACAGTAGCATCCAACTCTTTCCCCCAGGCCTTCCAGCTGATGGACCACGACAAGGACGGCATCATCGGCAAGAACGACCTCCGCGCGACCTTCGACTCCCTCGGCAGGCTCGCCTCCGAGAAGGAGCTTGACGAGATGACCACCGAGGCATCAGGCCCCATCAACTTCACTCAGCTCCTCACCCTGTTCGCGAACCGCATGTCTGGCGGTTCGGACGAGGACGACGTCGTCATCAACGCCTTCAAGACCTTCGACGATGAAGGCAGGATCGACTCGGAGAGGCTGAGGCACGCTCTCATGACCTGGGGCGACAAGTTCTCGGCCGAGGAAGTCGATGAGGCGTACGACCAAATGGACATCGATGATAAGGGCTTCATTGACACCACCAAGCTGATCACCATGCTCACCGCCAGCGGTGAAGACGAGGAAGGTGGCGAAGCCGCGTAAGAGAAGATAACAGTACTAAATACATCGCAAGTCATCACCGCGTCAGACCGCCCGACCACAACCCGACCAATCAACATACAGTCGGCGATACGATATCTAAATGTCTGTTTTTTTTAATTTATTGTTTCCATTTTTTAAGTTACTACTTACTATTTTGTAAAATGAAAATATAGTCTTGACTATAACAAAAATAACCTGTGCTTCAATCCAATTTCTTTTTTACTTTTTCTTTTGTACTTTTGTGTAATATAGTTCAATAAATTATGATGAGGCGAACCCCTGTCGTTATGATCTGAATGGATATTTTTGTTTGGAGAAATTGGAGAATATTTAATCTCTTTCCGGAGAGTCCGGCTACTGGACGTGTACCAATGGGACTCTTTCTCAGAGCCTGTGTACGCAACGCAACGCTCGCACGGTGAAGTACAACATTGTGATGAAAACCGCACACCACAAGGTGTGATGTGAACCCTGTTGCGGCGATAGGCTCAGCCCGTCACATTGGATTTAAATACGCTTAGTGAACCGCGGAAATGCCCGCGGTAGCTAGGCTTGGCAAGTGCCTCTGTCTACCCCGCTTTGTGATGTATGTATGTACCTACTATTTAATTTGGGAGCTGTACAAATAGAGAGAGCGCAATATCGGGCCGTGATCATCATTCATCATAACAAGTTATAATAGGTAGAAAAAAAAGAAAAACCTATGATTAAACAGAAAATGTATCATCGTCATCATCATCATCAGCCCATACTTGTCCACTGCTGGACATAGGCCTCTCCAATTGCACGCCACTGTGATCTGTTTTCGGCTTCTCGCATCCAACTTCTGCCAGCCATCTTGCGTATATCATCAGTCCACCTTGCCGGAGGGCGTCCTACACTCCGTTTGCCGAGACGCGGTCTCCACTCGAGAACTCGTTTTCCGCAACAACGATCATCGGTTCTACGGCAAATATGTCAGAAAATGTATAGAAATCCATAAAATATATCGTTACGGAAACGTTTCAAATGAACAAAAATAATGGCGATATTACCTGTGTACCTACTAAAAAATTATAGATTTAGGTAGTTGAGAAACCGTGGTCATATGATTAACAAATTACTAGCAAACCCGGCGAACTCCGTTTCGCCACCAGATGGGTTCGTTTCGTTTACCCGCTTTTCTGTTGAATTTTCTTTGCTATAAACCTCACGGAGCCCGAGACCTTTCCAACGAATGCAAAACCGTGGAAATAGGTTCGTGCGTTCTGGAGTTATAGCGTCAGGGAGGAAAACCCGACTTATTTTTATATAGTAGACAAGCTGTCCCTTGGCAGAAGTCGAGTTTGCACCTCGTGTATTGGAAGAAATACAACTTTTAAACCGTCCACGTGTAATTCAAGACCCGTTCTCAAGTTTTAGCGAGACTAACGAACATCAATTAATTTTTATATAATAGAGATAATACGTAAATAATGCATTAATTTCGACCAAATTTGATTACCATAAAAACCCTTCTAGTAAGTTAATCTTAAAAGATAGACATATACTGCCGCGGACATTTTTATAGATCCTTTCAAGAGTAATAATTCTTTCATACATATATCTTTGCTATCTTGAACCATTTTCGCAGCGCACGCAACGGAAGCTCTCAAGGTAGAAAAAATTTCCCCGTTTTTGTCACATTTTCCATTATTTCTTCGCTCCTAATAGTTGCAGCGTGATGTTATATAGCCTATAACCTTCCTCGATAAATGGTCTATTCAGCACAAAATAATAGAATTTTTCAAATCGAACCAGTACTTCCTGAGATTAGCGCGTACAAACAAACAAACAAACTCTTCAGCTTTATAATATTAGTATAGATTAGTACCTTTAGGTAAAAGTGACACAAAACAAAATGTGTCAATTTATGAAATTGAACCTTAACATAAAAGATAAGAAGAGAGACAAAACTTCGAAAAAAAACGGCATGTTTCGTATTGGGTGCTTTTTGTTCTAACTATGCGAATGGTTCGTTTGTATTTTCTGACAGATTTTCGGGTTGACGTGCACTTTCTCCAGAGAATGGACCCAAGCTAATGGAACCAGGCAGTAGATCAGTACCTATGTATGCGTTGGCAACTAAATGTTACGAAAATCATACATAATCTTGATTTACATACAAAGTAACGTTACACCACACCACCGGTCGTTCGATTCTCGTTGGAAAATAACACAATGAAATTTCCGAACGAATTACAGATTGCTAAGTTTGACATTTTTGACAGCTGTCAAAAAAGGAAAACAAAGTGGGTTGTTGTGCATAGTTTATTTACATACAACTTCGAGTTTTGACTCGAAAAGCAGTGAAAATGAGTGCAGAAATCGCTCCAAAAGTTACCAAACCGTTTAAATTCTCTTACCCCACATGTACCAATGAAAATGTTCTGTTCAAATTGGAAGTTCCAATCGAAATACCGTATACCGGAAACACAAGGGAGCTTGTACAAAGAGTGATTAATATGTTCCATATACCGGTATACTTAGAAGACGGTAAGTCTTTGTATAGTTTATGAAACATAGCTTCGGACCCCGGCTTCGTCTACGTGTTCAGAAAGACAATAGAATAATTTCATACCCTTTCCCGTTTCACCATTCCCGGCTTGGTGGTCGTAAGACGCGACCGAGGTAACTCTCCAGAGAACGTGAAGCAGAATTCTCTATGAGTTAACCACAACACCACTGCGATCATCATGTCGCTGATGGTGGTCCCACAATCTGTCCTCTGTAGAGGTTTGGGGTTTTGACCTTCCCAAGCCACATCAATTATTAAAAGCTAAGTCAGCGAGTAAGTTATGGAACTGCGATAAAACACATTTAGTGCACCATTTTGATGACAAGTTTTCATGAAAGTATTAATTGTTTTCCCTTCTGCGTCTGTGGTCCAGTTGATCAGATACTTGGCTTGTAACTGGGAGGTCGCGGGTTCGGGTCCAGCTACTGGACGTGTACCAATCGGACTCTTTTTAGCCATTTGGGGTCTGAGCCCATTGCCGTTATACGGTTCACACACCTTGTTGACGTATATTAATTAAGACTGGTTTGACCGTATTTGGCATACATCTGACCAGTTTATAAGACATTTACTACCAGTTCACTACTATTCAATACTGTGGCGAGTGTTTAGTTTTTGGTTTTGGAAATAATTGTCAACAAAAACTTCTTGTTTACGTTTAATTTAACAGTAATAATTTTAGTTAATCGTAATTATCATTATTAGTTAACATGGGTTTATACACTACTAAATGCTAATCAATATACTATTTTCTTTAAATAATTATGACAACCTATTTGAACCTATATTCTTTACAGAACTTAATGAACAACTAGCTCAGTTTGTGTCGCTAGAAACAAAGAACTATCACAACTCTAGGGACGAGAAACTTCTAAATCAATTGAAAAACGGTGAAATTAACATTGACAGTATAGTAAAAAACTGGGAGAAGGCGTTTAAAGATAATGTAGTAGAATACGCAGACCAGAAGGGTACTTCAGACGAGGAGGTGTTTGCTGCCGCATACCACAAGTTGGTACACTCACCGGCTCTAGAAACCATTCTTCAAGTGGAAAGCTCATACGCTAATAAAGTTGAGGAAACTTTGAAGAGTCGAGATGATGATGTCAAGAAACTTACTCAAAGGTATGTTTGTATTTGTGTATGTGTATGTACAATTTGGTGAACTGCGGGCATCTGTCTACCCCGCTTGGGATTAAAAGCGTGGTGTATATTTTTTATGTACGTAATTTTAAGGTGCTGTTATACTTGTAACAGACAGACAGAGAGATAATAATGCATTTGCTGTTTTTTTTTGTCAAACTTAATTTTTTTTGTAATTTTTCTGTGATTCAATATGTACATAGACACTTTTGATGTGTGTATAAATCGGTTCATAAATGACAGAGTTATCGGCGGACAAACATTAAAAAAATGCTTCTGTGAAAAAAACTACTTTTTTTTTAGTCACTTAATAGCTACAAAATAGACAAATTTCAGCCTCGGGAGATTACATTTTGTATGGAGATTAATAAAAATCTTAATTTTCAGTATTCTTTATTGTGTCATATAAAGTAGATACATAAAGTTTAATGAGCTCTACATTTATATGGGCCCTGTTAGGGCATTGCACATAGTAACTTTTAGTTTCCTCGTATTGTCACCATACAAGTTGTTCATATTGACGAGCCCAACAACGTTTCTAAGACCATTGCTCGGGGTCGTTTTACACTCTGTAAGTGTGTGGTACCCTTAAACACACATCACATTAACACCAAAACAGACAGACAGAAGAGATGGAAGAGAAGGTGCGGCTGCTGAACACGTTCACGACTGAGGAGGACATAAACCAGCTGGCAGCCAAGCAGTTCGAGGAGCAGAGCCTGGTCGCTGGACGGTGGGGCTCGCAGCTCGACGCTCTCTGGCAGACACAGAGAGCTGAATATAGGACTTGGATCATGACTACTCTAGAAGAGTTCCAGAGCTCGGAGACTTTGAACACGCCGAGGTTTGTGACTTTTGATCGTTCAAACGAAACACACCACTAGAGTGTCTGTAGTCCAGTTGGTCGGATACTTGACATGTAACCGGGAGGTCGCGGGTTCGAGTCCGGCTACTGGATGTGTACCAATCGTGTTGTCCTTTTTTTTTACATGGGGGAATCCTCATGGACACCCCGCCGCCATGGGGACAGCGAACGGGTTCGAATTGAAAAATTATTTTTCAATTCGAACCAGGTTCCTGAGATTAGCGCGTTCAAACAAACTCTGCAGCTTCATAATATTAGTACAGATATAAAAATCCAGTGTCATGATGTTTGTTCCCAATGAACTCTTCACCAAGGCTACCGATATTCACAAAAGTTGGCATTTAAATGTAATTTCGTCCAATTTGAGAGATAGGATAGTTTATATTTCGTGACATCCACTGCTGGGCACAGGCCACCCTGGAGGTTATACTAATTTTATATTCATACTAGCTGTGCCACACAGTGTTACTCGCATCCTGCCGTTCCCGTTGGAATTTCCGGATAAAAAGTAGCCTATGTTCATTTGTAAAAACGTAGCTTTCTTTTAGTGTAAGAATCATCAAAATCCGTTCAATAGTTTCGGAGCCTATTCAATACAAACAAACAAACAAATCTTTCCTCTTTATAATTTTTTTTTTTAATAGCTCATTAGATCCCACTGCAGGGCAAAGGCCTCTCTTCCCTTTCTCCACTCTTCCCGATTTTGCGCTGATGTCCACCAGTTTTTGTATAATAATATAATATTAGTATAGATTAATAGTATTAGCCGTAGAACCGATGACCGTTGGGGAAAACGAGTTCTCTCATGGAGACCGCGTCTCGGCAAACCGAGTGTAGGACACCCTCAGGCAAGGTGGACTGATGATATACGCAAGATGGCTGCCAGAAGCTGGATGCGAGAAGTCGAAAACAGATCACAGTGGCGTGCAATTGGAGAGGCCTATGTCCGGCAGTGGACAAGTATGGGCTGATGATGATGATGATAGATTAATGTTTACATGTATCTATTGATATTTCTGTTTAAATAATTATACTTAGTCTAAGTTTAAAGTTTTTCCTTACTATTGTTATTGTAATACTGACCCGCAACTTTCTTTTTTCTCCCATGTTGTGGGGTTGACTGGTAGATAATACTATAGTATTGAGTCCGCCTATTGTACTGTGTTCCAATGAAGTATTAAATAAATAAATTAATAGTTAAGACAGGACAACGTCTGTCGAGTCCACTAGTGTAAAATTTTATTTTTATACATGTATTACTTGTGAAATATTCGATTGTGTATTTGCTTAACATTTCTTTTTTTTTTAAATTGTAAATTTTAATTATCATGTCTATTTTTGTGATTGTTGTGCATGTCTGTAATAGGGGTATTCACCAGATTTCTAAAATCAGTGTTCAGTTCGTATGTTTTTACATGCTTGTATTTATAAATGTTTTGTGTATACTCTGTAGATGTGCCTTAAATAAATAATTAATAAATAAAAAATGAAATGTCACCCCGCCAGCAATTCGCCGTTGGCGAGTTTCCCCCCCGCGCCGCGCGCCCCGCCCCGCCCCGCGGCCCCGCGCCTCGAGGACAGCCTCACCATACACCTCGGCAGCCAGATGAAGCAGACGCACAACCTCAGGATCGCGGCCATCGATGTACTGGATCTTATACGTGTCGACGATGAGTTGTGAGTCACTTTGTTTTTATTCACGAACGGAGAACGG
>SJJU01054331.1:0-12971 GCA_012932125.1 Conopomorpha cramerella
GTGACCCAGCAACAAATTAAAAAACTGAAATATTTTTTATCATTTATTAATAAACTAACTTTACAAATTTAATAATAGCAGAACAATAATATTCCTTATTTTTTTTTTCATTCATATTAATATGATAATAATTCACCTGACTCGTCGTACATACTTTATGCAATATAATAATATGATTTAAAAATTATATTTAGAACGACAGTGAAAGCAACTTACGGAGAAAGTAGAATGCACAATAAAAAAATATATGGGACAGACAAAACTTCATAAAATTGCCAGCAACAAAAAAAAATTATAATATTCACAGGCTCATTTGTCTAAACAATATCTACCTGGCAACACTGCCAAACTCACAAACATTCAACACCTCCTAGAAAAAATATTACAATAACATAATGTTAAATTTTATTGTATCAATTCTTTCATTTTCTATTCATCAATCTATTTACAAGTTTATATATCCAGTTTTACAAATAAGAAAAATTATACGCTATCGTGTGGTGTAATCCCTAACCTATATTTATAAGTGTTTTAAAATCTATTTGTATTTCTCTTTCATTTTAATCATATAGGTAATATATATAAACTGTTTTTTTTTATACATATATATTTATCGGCATAAATTACTATCATTAGTGTGAAAATTATCATTACAAAATAAAAATAATTAAAAAAAAAACAAAACAAAAAAATGTCTAAAAGATATCTATACACCCAATATACACAGCTTATGAGTCCAACCATTTATTAACTATATATTACAAGCAACATTCATACAATTATGTTACAGTTAAGGCTTTGCTATCTTGTTGGGAATAACCACCTATCGATCAGGCCACACAGCCACACATACCGTTCATTCCCAGTAGTCCAGTTTCAACAGTTCCATCGCG
This sequence comes from Conopomorpha cramerella, assembly GCA_012932125.1. Lineage (NCBI taxonomy): Eukaryota > Metazoa > Arthropoda > Insecta > Lepidoptera > Gracillariidae > Conopomorpha > Conopomorpha cramerella. The sequence goes on from SJJU01054331.1 coordinate 894, forward strand.
AAGGATAATTTACACATTTCTGTTTGAAAAATTAACTGATAAAGGAACATGTGGGAATAAACCATACATACAAAAGGTCAAATTAAAAAGTAAGCAAGTCACTCAAGCCCATGAAAGCAAAACAACTTGCCCTATGACAAAAACAAATCACCTCTTCGGTCTAGTCTCAGTAGTTCGGTTTTGGTCCGGTGGTTATTGTAAAATATACTCTATTTGGTGATGTTAAAGTAACAAATCAATTTGGCACCTGTCATGATAGGTTTCAACATTAAAACGGCCCTTCTTCTATACATATAAAAGTTGATTTTAGTTTAGCACCGAAATGAAATTATCGAACAACTGGGACTACACCTCTTCATATAAAGTGGCCATCATCTTATCGATAAGTTTCCACATGAAGGGGTTACATTATAGTGTTCCTTGGTGAAAGTTGTTTAGTATCATGGACCGAGTGACTAACCTCAAGTTTCGCCAACGTTTTTGATTCAACGTTGTAGATAGACAGACAGACAACGCCACTCCAGCGCCCCATATGTACAAAACACGAAAAAAAAAACGACAGCAGATGATAGTGACAGAGAGATAGTGAAAAAAATAATACCTAAGTATGTATATTATTTATATATGTATATATACAAAAAAAGAAAACAATCTTAACAAGTAACATATATTATTCTTTTTCCCCAATCTTATACGCAAAAAAAAATGGATAGGATGGGTCTCACTATTACGAATGACAATAACCATTGGTGTTAATACTGACACTACATTTCTCACTATTACCATCGTGTTATAAAGCAGCGACGCCGACTTCAACACTTCAATGGAAATACTGGGACGTTTAGTTAGATAATTCCTTGTCTCACTATTCCCATTCGACGTGACTGTCAATGGTTGGTTATAACAAGATTTCTATGACAAAAATCTGAAGTCTCAGTATTAACATTGATATGGGCAATGGTAGTAATGAGACCCAATGGAGATTGTACGTTTGTCGGCGCGTGCGCCGCGTGTTAGCTCAATTAAATGTTTTTTTTTAATAAAAGAAAACCCCCAATGTTTTAAATGTGAACCGACAGCGCCAATACGATCTCCGACTTTTAGTCTCAGGAGTTCAGTTCACCTAATTTATAAAGACGTCCATTTAAAATGTACTTTATTGTACAGTGTCGAAGTATCAAATCGAATCTACCGAAATTGGTGTCAAATAAAAATAATCCTACTGTCCTAATAAAGATCGACATTCACTTAACAACTGAAACTGAACTATTGAGACTAAACGCCAACGTACGTAAACACACAAGTAATTGGGAAATTTTACAAAAAAGAAAAGAACACACAACAGTTCTTGTGGACATGGTAAGTCCACTGGTCACAATATTAATATTTTGACGGCCAAATGGTAAATCTTGTGATGGAGCAGTAATAGTTGCGGGTTGCAATACCGCAACTAACAGACTGTTTTACTGTGAGTCTCATTACTTCCATTAACATTTGTGTGATGGAACCACTGCAACTATTGTCAATGGAAATTATGGCACACGCTAGTCTTACACACGGATAGTTACATTTTGACTTTACTTCCCTACAATAAAACGTATTTCTAACCATCCAATGTCCGTTAGTTAGATATTTAAGAACCCGACGAAAAACATTGGTCCAATTCAGAGGAAATAAAAAAATGTACCTTTATCGTTTACAGCTGCATTAAAATAAGCTATTTATGAACATATTTCTATTATTAATTTTATTGGTATGGTTATGGTTCTTTTTTAATTAATTACTTTGACACTGATGACGTGATCACATAAAACATTTAAAATGAAACGTCATGGGGCCAAATGGGCTAACATATAGAAAATTATTTAGCAGCAATAAACCAAAAGACATTTTTACGATTTTCCATTATTACAAAACGTTCAGATTTCCAAAAGCTCACAGGCAAATATATAATTACTGTTATCATAAAAGGAAACACGTCTTCACATTATTATGTCAATTAAATAGGTATAGGTTACATACAAAATTGAAAAAAGTCACACCCAATTATTATTGCTTCGATTGGTTGAAAAGTATATGTATATATATAAATATATAAGTAGGTAAATATTTCTAACACGGGATCACTAGAGCAAAAGCTACGCGTGAGGAAATTCACAAGTTTTAGGTACGACGATGAAAAGGAAAAACAGTAAAAAATGAGTGAAAATTAACTTATTGTAACTCTACAAAATACGAGCGTCATCTGACGGAGAGAAAAGAAACCCCTACTACATACATAAAAAACTAATTTGACTAAAATATTATCACTGGTAAAATACGCGACGGCACCCACTGTGTCTGTGAGTGATTTAAACAAAAATATCATAAATTAAGGCAAAATGTACCAATGTTTGAACACAGAACTGCCAGTCGACGTGACTCGTCGTGCTTTAAAAATAAATGTCATTTCACAATGTCACTGTCATGGAAAAACGACCCTCATTTCCAAATAGACGGGCGTCGACTACCACTCGCTCTGTGTCAAAAAGCTCGGTCATTAACCTCAGTGGTCACAAAGTGGGAAAAAAAATGTATAAATAAGAATAAACAGCGAAAGAAAACAATAGACGACCTTCCATGCCATTCTATTTGACACTATTCCCTTCTTACGCATATCAGTGCACGCATAGAATTGTCTCGAAGCTACATTTCTTCCTGATGCGCGTGTCAGAGCAGTACTTAATACCCATAGACTCGCTCGAGAAAAAGGAGTATGGTAGGTGCATAGTGATGTAATACTACATCAGTATCATTTTCCTCGATTTTTTTCTTTCTAGCCGTCCCATCTACAGATTTTTATTCTAAATTATTGTCAAAGGTACAACTAATACGTATGAACGCAGTTTTGACTTTAGACAACTTTTAACTTTTTTATTTTTTTCCCATGATGCAGGCCACATAATTTAAGAAGGATAGGCTTTTATTCAGACAAAAACAAATCATGCAGTTAATGGTTAAGCTTCTATCTCTGCGTCGCTGGACGAGGCATACTATAGGCAAGCCACGTGCATCACGGAATGGCCGCGGGGCAAGTCGTAATCTGGCTACTGACACGAGCGGCGAGTGACACCAGAACTAACGACAAAACGCCACCTAGCGCGATAATTGTGCAACTGTATCCCCCTATTGTGTATTTACGTACAAACACATCCGTAATTAATTAATTATAATATCTCCGAGTAGCAATACCGCAACTAACAGTCTATTTTACTGCGAGTCTCATTATTTCCATTACCATTTGTGTGGTGGAACCATTGCAACTATTGTCAATTGAAATAATGGCACACGCTAGTTTTACTCACGGATGGTTACATTTTAACTCTATCTTACTACTCTTGACACGAGGAATAGAAAGAGATGACACTTCGAGAAAAGTCTACGCTTGCGTATAGTCTATTAGTTTACTACTTAACAAACTGTCACGATGTAGTTCTGTCTCACTTGCTACACATGTCACAGAGAAGGACATAAGTACAATATAACAGGCTGTCAAGTATGTTAGCTAATGAACTATACTAAGTACATGTTTTGTACAATGTGACACTAGTGGTTTCGGCAATAGGTGAAAATTGTCAAAACTGACGTAACGGAAAATCATCCATTGCACATAGGGTGTCAATGAGAAATAAATGTCAAAACAATGTCAAGAAAATCTGGAAGCCCAAACGTACACGTCGAGAGTTATCAGTCACATAAAGATTTTAATTAATCCCTAAGATATTCACATTCGATTCGAACATTTATTTAAGTAATTACTTCTCTTTTTTTTAACATTATTGGTCGTGGAATCTTAGTATAATTTAGTGAGTAAGTTTTAACAATAACGTGAGCCAACGTGTCAATGTGAATTGAAACTGTCACGTGCCTATTTATATTATATTATGTAATTAATTGAAATTTTAAAATAGTATCGAATCATGTACAAACAGTACTATAGCATACTTTATTTATTGTGGTGCAGGCAGAAGTAGTTATCATTGATAAATTACCCTAAATCATAAGACGGGGCAAGTACAGGAATAAAATTGCTTCTAATGTTTAGTAAATAGAACTGATAATAAAATTCATATCCCCGAATAATAACGTTGGCTCCGTTATTTTAAAACATACATAAGTGTCGATTTCAAACCGACAAAATAAAAAATAAAAAGTTCAAAGTCTACCACCAAAAACAAAAAAATTACATACTTTGACTAGAGATCAAGTCAAAGTTGATAAATATTACGCCTAAGTGTGTATCTACGTGTCAATAGTGACACGAAATAACAACAACTTTATTTTTATTTTTTTTTACACACTACAACACCGTCGCGGGTTCGTGATTAAGACAAATTCCCCTCAATTTCATAGGAAATTTGTAACAAAACCGCGAATAAATACGCATCATACCGTAGCAAAGGAACGGGACTAGGTCAACTATCGACTTATAGTTCAAAATTTCACTTTCTGTCATTTGTGAAAATGCGAACCAACCCAATGTACATTTTCACAAGGGTGACCGCACTACATGTACTAAAACGAGACTTTTCCACCCGCGGAAAAGCTTTTAACAAACCCGCGACAATGTGCAGCTCGTTCGGCCCAAAAAGCCGGACGGTAACTGAACACTTAACATTACCAGGAAAAGGCTACATCGCATCACAAACTATTTAAATTTTAAAACGCTATCAAGTTGACAGACACGATTATTTCAAATGTCAACGTCAAACGACCCTACCACCACTATAAATTATGAACACTGCGTTTCTAATAGTAAAATATGTGTGTGTGTGTGTGTGTGCAAAAAAAAGGACGTATGTATACATAGTATTTTGAAACACAGTTCAACGAGATTTCTACATCATTGTATGATTGTTATGCGGCGTGCGAAGCTCTCTAGACCAAAGGAAATCTTTTTCGAATTATTTATACGGGTGTTGTCACTATAATTTGACCGCAACCACTATGATGCGCCTTAGGCATTGGGTGGGGAGGTACGCGGGCGAAACAGTTGCTCAAACAGCTATGCCTTCATAAGAAAAAAAAAAGCAGTAATGGAGCATTGTTTTCATAGGAATATGTGCTTAATTGCTTACTGATCTTCAGGACCATTAAGGACCGTAATTCATCACAACAACAAAAGTGCAATATCTGCTATTGGTTGTATTGGCATAGTTGTTATTGCCCAACTCCCTACCACTCGGCTCAATACCAGGCGCGGTACAAAGTGTACGATCAGAAAATAGATAAATAAAGATGCAAAACCACAATATACCTATGGAGCCTAAGGTCAAATAGGTATAAAAAAATACGCCTCTGTGAAAATATATAGTCGACAAACTCTCGCCGTTTTGATTAGGAACAGAATTGAGCCAACGCAAATTGAATCACTATGTCTTAGAAGTGAAGTGTCCACTTCATTTGATAATCACAATTTGATGATTTAGACAATGTAATGACATCTGTCTAACTTCATGGGATAAATGGCGTGACTCGCATGATATTTGCAGCCTAAGGCCTCATTTAAGGACACACAGTGCGTTGCGCGTCAAGTCGGGTACACATACATTTTAAATTCATCGACTGTCAAATACGATTGCCAGTATGGTCACCTGACGAGACGGAACGAGCCACGTGTCCTTAAATAAGACCTAACTTTTATGTAATAACTACATCAAAAATGTAGTACATAGTAAAAATCCGCCTTTTTAATGACCTTTTCTCATTTCTAAGACAATTAAATTAGATGCGTTGGTAAACCCTCCAGAATGGCACGTTTTAATTACGATTATATCAAGTATTCAATGCTCAATGTCAAATAGTGCTTGACATTATCGATAAAATGTTACTTATCGATAATTTGATTGTGTCTCAATAATTAAATTTTCCAAGGTCTAACAACAAAACAATGATAGTGGAATTCACGCGATAAATTATATCGTTTTTCTCGAATCATTATTGACATACGATTATTTGAAAACTTGTATATTACTGCAGATATTATAATAAAACGATTGCGCTAACTTATAAAAAAGATTACTTTCCCATAACTTGCAGAATGTTATTTCTTTCCCCATACAAAATATTTTCCTTGCAGAATATTGACGTAACCAAAAAAAATTTTCAGAAAAGTTAATATTCACGAAAATATAATTATCGATAAGTAGACATTACGACATATCCAGCACTAGATCCTCGTATAACCTTCAAATTACCGTCTTCACACGTTTCCATACGCTTTATAATTTACAAATAACACCCTAAACACTTAAAAACAATTCTGCACCTATTTACTTTTGAAATCCAATACACAAAAAAACCGTTATCCCTACAATCATACATAAGCAACCATACAAGTGAGAGCGGGGAAATTAGGAGAAGAAGAATGTAGAACTAAACAGACCGAGTTGTGTGTCTTTTACTGTGAATGGTAACATTTTCTCGTCTACTTGATAAGTTTAACAAAATATACATTTAAAAATAACACTGGCGGCCAAGCGACTTGATCATGCAGCACATAATTTATATTAAAAACACGTTAACCACATACGGCTGTGATTAGGTACATAAAAATCTGTGATACATAAAAACAGTAACTAAAAATATGTAAGCTATTTTATATTCATTCGTTATGGACTTTTTAATAAATAAGACATAAAATGGCAAGATAAAAAATAAAATCTACTGCTCATAGGAATCTCAAAATGTTTTTTTTTCGATATAGGTTTGTTTAAAATGCATAGTTAATTCATACACAGGGTCATTACTTAAAGCAGTAATTGAATGTTTTTATTTACCGACTATCGATAACATGTCGCTGAAAGTTTACATACATAGGTACGTCACTGTCACACAAACATCCGAGTAAAGATGTTCATTAAACAAAAAAACATCGATGTAGTTATCGATAAATTGAAACAGTCTTTCCCTACGAAACTAAAAAGCACCAGTAGAAAAAAACTAACCTTACTCCCGTGTAATAAAGTTCAAAGCCAATGATTTTACAAATAGTCGGCCCAAATATATATATATATATATGACATAGAGCACATAATACCAATATATAACCCAAAATGATTTATATAAAAAAAAACAGGACGAATTAGTACCTACACAAAAATATGTACTTCATTTCACATGCAAAACACAATCAAGTCGACCGCCGGCCAGCACAATATGTACTACTATATTATATACATAATAACATATATATATATATGTATGTTATACGACATTATAAGGCAAGTAAGTGTATGTAATGTAGTGAACACGTACATACTACATCTTCACAATCATGTCCCATATGTTAGGCGTCCCGGCGTGTTGAGTGTGCGAAGTTGGCGTGTCTGCAGCGACGGCTGTGGCACTGGCCTGGTGAGGCTGGTGAGGCTGGTGGGGCTGGTGAGCTTGGTGAGGTTGGTGGGTGTGTTGGTGAGATTCCATCGCGCTGAGCAGCGGGGCGCTTCGTCACTTGCCGTCGCGCGACGCCCGACGCCGCCTCACAGCGCCGGGAGCGGTGCCCACTAGAACACAACAACTTTACAACTTAGTTTGAGGTCTGGCGATTGTGTGTGGTGTCCCTATGTCTAGCAACTAGACTTGGCGAAAACTGACGCTTAGAATTAGTTATGTTTGTTATGAGTTTATTATACATCTAAATATCATCATCATCAGCCCATATTTGTCCACTGCTGGACATAGGCCTCTCCAATTGCACGCCACTGTGGTCTGTTTTCGGCTTCTCGCATCCAGCTTCTGCCAGCCATCTTGCGGTAATATTCTAATATTGTAAAGGTAAATATTTTTGTATGAAAAATCTAAATCGTTCAATTAGACGATTGAAATTTGGGATGCAGGTACTACTAACTACGCGAATGAAATCGCGGGGCGTCCACTAGTCTTATATATAAAAATCAAAGCCACTTTTCGTTGTCATTCCATAACTCCGGAACGGGTGGACCGATTTCGCTAATTCTTTCTTTGTTGTGCTTATTAATGACAGCGGAAGGTTCTTATGAAAGAAAAAATTAATGACAGCGGAAGGTTCTTATGAAAGAAAAAAAATGACATCCACTGCTGGGCCCAGGCCACCCTGTATATAGTTAAGACAGGACAACGTCTGTCGAGTCCACTACTATATTTATATAGGTATCTATTATTTTTTCCTTATAAAGGTTTGTGTGACTATACATTTATTTTTAGTTGTAAATGTTGGATAAAAAGCGATACCACTAAACAAGTTTTAAATGCCTCAGTCATAAAATCAACTAACAACCTATAATCGTTTTCCGTGTGAACAAGTAAAAATAATATTTAAATTTAGAAGATCTACATAGCATGATAACCGCCGTGGCAAAAACAATAAACGTAAAAATAGTCGCATCTCACGCGTTCACATTAATAAACTATTTTACGAGGTATCATGTGGAAGTCATTGTCTAAGCTTCATACAGTTTATTACTACAAACCATTCACAAGATTTTCATGTTTGTTCGATTTGGTGCATACATGACATTTTTAGTGCTCTTCTTGACTTCTTTGGGTGACTAGGTATCTTTAGGCATCTCACCGTACTGTAATGTACATCGAAATTAGGTTCGAAATCGTCATAAATATTTAGGCGGACACAGACACGTAGGTACTAAAAGTTTAAACCGGGTATTATAGCGCGAAGATTAACCAAAGATAAGCGTTCAGCTTACCTTCGTTGTTTGCCCGACGCTGTAATACCCGTTTTAACTACTATCATGTCAGTGCGTGTTTCCTTAAGAAATGGACTGCCAAGTACGAAATTTAAATTATTGAAGGGATTGGAGAGCATTGAAAATTGGTTATGGATTTAGTGCGAGCATGTAATTAAGTACGATGTAGTTGAACTGACCTGCGCTCCTGGTCTTCCGGCGGGGCGGCGCGGGGGTGTGCGCGGGCTCGGGCGCGGCGGCGGCGGCGGCGGAGGAGGCGGCGGGCGGCGCGGCGGCGCGCCGCCGGCACCCGCACGGAGCGCCGCGTGCCCACCGCGCCCTCCGCCTTGCCGGCCGCCGCCTTGCCGCCGGCCGCCGCCCCCGCGCCCCCCGCGCCGCCCGCCCCGCTGCCGCCGCCGCCCGGCTTGCCCCGCACCTTGCAGATGAGCGGCTCGTCGCTGTCGCTGTCGCTGTCCTTCTTCTTGCCGTCGGCGGGCGGCGCGCCGGCCGGCTCCGGCTTCTTGGGCTTCTTCTTGGGGCGGCCGGCGGGCGACAGGCCCTCCTCGCAGCTGAGCGTGGAGGCGCACGAGCTCTCGGACTCGCGGCGCTTGCGCTTGCCGGCGGGCGGCGGGTCGGCGGGGCTGTTGAGCTTGCTGCTGGCCCGCGTGCGCACCGAGCTGCGCGGCGCCGCGGGGGACGCCGAGCCGCGCCGCGCGCCGCCCGCCCCCGCGCCCGCACTCCGCGCTCGCGCCGCCGCCGCCGCCGCCGCCCTCCGTACTCCGCCGTCGGGATGTCGATCAGCAGCTGCTCCAGCAGGCTCTTGTCCGGGAAGTCCGCCTTCAGCGGTAGCCTCTCGATGGTCGGCTCCGGCTTCTCCTTCTGCTCTACGACGGCGACGTCGCCGTTCTCCGCGAGCGGCTTCTCGTCCTTCGGCTGCAGGTCGTTGGGGCAGGACTTCTCCTGGTTGGAGTAGGTGTAGAGCGGCGGCGAGACCCTGCTGGGCAGCGGGTCGAAGTCGTCCGCGAGCCGCTCCTTGGCGGGCGCGGCGTCGTCCCCGCCCTTGTCGTTGGGGCGGGGGTCGTCGGCGCGGCTGTTGTGCGGCTCGTCCCTGAGGATGGGCGTGGGCGGTCGCGGCGAGTCTTTGGTATGTTGCGCGTCGCCGTTGACGTGGTCGGCGTGCATCTTGGCGAGCTCGGCCTCGATGTCCCCGATCTGGTCGAGGTCGGGCGAGAGCGCGTAGGGCGGCGGCGCGGCGGCCAGGGCCAGGCGCTGCAGCAGCTCGTCGGCCGGCGGGGGCTCGATGCCGATGATGCGCTGCACGGAGGTGGGGCTGGTGGAGGGCAGCTCCAGGCGCTCGCGCTCCTTGCGCGTGGGCGGGGACTGCGAGGCCTGGTTGGGGGACTTCTCGCTGAGCGCGTCCATGGACTCTATGCCGGAGTCCTCGCCCTGGGCCTGGGAGGGCGAGCGGTTGGGGAAGTCGACGGGGAGGCGGTTGTCGGCGGCGCAGTGCGAGCGGCGGTGGTGGCGCCGCGCCGGCGACCGCGCCCGCACTGTGCCCACGTTCGTCGAACCCACCGGCTCTGCAAACCAATTGCCATCGTTGCTAAGGGTACTAACTACTACTGCCTACTAGCCTACTAGGGCGATGAGATACCTACCAGCAATCTTGTTTACCTTACACCATCACTGGACGTTATTGCGGCAGTAATGGGGGCGTGTTGTAGTCCTACACTTATCAAAAAGCACCCACATGAATGTATAACACACAGATGAAAACACACGCGTGTATGAGCCTATATCCTAATAGGGTAGGCTATATGTTTTTTTATGGTTTTGTTGAATGCTATATGGTTCTTTATTTGTTTGTTTTTGACTTTTGCCTATCACACCAACATTAGAGACGTTTTATCTGATTTTGTATGAACAAATTAGTGCAACAGTTGAACAGAAATGTTCACTGGATGACTCTTCAACCTTATTACGGGTGAATAGAATTCAAATTAATTCAATACAGTCTCTGAGGTTGGCGAATTTGGACACGGTGGGCAGTGTGCTAATTTTGAAATAATTGACAACATTTCATAAATAAATAACTGTTCTCGTAACATACAAAACAAAATTCCTCACATACGAAAATCTTAAATATGACATACCGATTAGGAAAAAAGTCTATTAACTGACTGCCATACATAATACTGAGCAAATCAGACGATTGGGAAAAAAAATGTTAAGCACATGATGTAGGCAATCACTAACAAAGGATTTTTCAAAAGTCAACTTTATATCAAAACTGATTCATATTAAATTTTGTCTCTTTCAATTTACAAAACAAAGATTGTTTATTTTTTGACAAAACAATAATTCATTATTAACAAAGACTTGCAGACATTATTTTAAGATTCAGAAAAAACTATCACAGTCAGAAAATATAGCATAAATACAAAACTTTCTACTGTCCACTATTGGGAAACCAACAGCTGTTTTCATGATCCAAGGTAATAGAAAAAAAGTAAACAAATTTTAGTTCTAACCATAATTGTTGACGAACAATTAAAAAAACTGTGTCAGTGAACATTTTCAAGTACCGAATAAATCAAAACTTTTCAGTGTTTTTTTTTTCACTTACGTTGTCACTAACTGAGCTGGCAAACACTGTTTTCTTAATTTACATTATTAACAGTGGTTGACTGATATTATGTGTATGTATTATACATATAAATCACTGTATCTACTAAAGAAAAATGCATGAAAATCTGTTGCCTAATTTGAAATATCTAAGCATAAAAAGGGATCTGTCCCTTTTTATGGTGCTTTTATACTGATGTCTGCAGAGGGAGGCGATTTTGTTTTATGCATTGTAAATAAAATGTTCTGTAACATTTTAATACAGAATTTTTTAACATAAAAATAAACTTTGAAATGTTGTCAATACATCACTTTACACCATAACAGGGAAGAAAACGCGAATATAAATGTAGATGGCGCTTCTTACGTTTGACCTATATGAACCAATGAAAATGAAGCAATCCACGACAAATTTGTAATAACAAAGGCAAGTAAAGTTGAAACCCGACAATCTCCACTTGTTGAAAAAAAAAAAACTGTGCATTATATTATCTCAATTTTGAGCTGTATAGCCGTGCCGCGCGGTGTTACTCCCGTTTTTTTTTCGTTCCCGTGGGTATTTTGGCACAATATAGCCTATGTCACTCAGGGATAACGTTGCATTCTAATGGTGAAGACTTTAACGAAATCCGTCCAGTACTTTTTGAGTTTAATTGTTACAAACATCTATATACATAAAAATCAATTGATGTTTGTTGGTCCCGCTAAAACTCGAGAACGACTGGTCCGATTTGGCTAATTTTGATCCAGG
>SJJU01054347.1:0-10282 GCA_012932125.1 Conopomorpha cramerella
GACGATACGTTTTGATCTCAGTTTTACCACAGTCATGGTTGTGATTGACGGATTTCCTATCGTCTAATATAGTGAATGATGTTTGAATTAGTATTTGTAGTCATTCCATAAATCATGACTGATGGAATTGAATGACGCTTGCATGAGCGTCTAATGTCTGCCTTATGTTTGAGACATACAGGGTGTTGTAAACAAGACATTTTTGATAATTAACCAATAAGCCATTAAGACGTAATGACTTAATGGCTAATTGGACAAAACATAATGTCAAACGATTACATAAAAGACCACGGATGGCGCTGATGAAGCTAAAAACAGTTGATTCAAATTGTGCGGTCAATCAAAAAAAAAATATATATAGCTTTATCTTTGTTTTCTTTCTGTCTGGTTACCCATGTACAAAAGCAATGCGTACTTGTGCGGTCTTTAGCTGTGAAAATAATAATAAAGTATTAATCAAATCAATCTTTTGTAGCTTTGTAAGCGCCATCTGTCATATAAAAACATAATAATTTTTTTGTTTTATTTTTTTATTTTATCCAATAGCTCATTTTACCGTTTGTCAATGTCTATTATTGTCAACTAGCCAGCCATTCTCGGGTTTGGCATTTGCGCTTAGAAACACATTTGGTGAAACTTTTTTTTTACATATATTAGAGATGGATTTCCGCAATGTTACGCCTGATTAAATTCAATATTCAATTGAATGTTAATCACAGAGTTTATATAATCCTTCCTTACCTTCCCACGCCTCAATGAACGCAGCGAGTCCTGTAACAGAATACAACATTGTTTAATTTTATTTTAAAAAGGATAACCAACAAGGTCTTACACTAAACATAGAGGTATAATTAAAAGGACAGTAATAAGGTAAGTGCAGCCTTAATAAGTAACGCACACAAAAAGTTCATATTGAAGAACAAACGTTTCGGTGCACATCGGAGGAATTTGTGAACCGTGGGCATTTGCGTCTGTAAGTACTCGAGCTAAAGGCGGGGCGGGTGGTTAACTATAAAGACAAGACAAGACATTAATTTTCTCTGACAAGCACAAATTACACACACATAAAAAGAAAACAATATGAAAAACTAAAACACACAATCACAAATGAATAGCCACGGTGTGGCTGTGCTTGTCAGCGAAGAGGAGACTCCGGCTCAGCATCAAGTCACAGTTACCCGTGACGCTGGTCTTCCGCCGGCACTCAGTGAGAGGGGGGGGGGGAGTGAAAGTTATAAACTATAACTTTCACCTGGAATCTTTCTGTCTATTAAAGAAAAACGCATCAAAATCGGTCGCGTAGTTTTGAAAGGTCTAAACATACATACAGACAGGAGGAAGCGATTTTGTATTGGTTTGTTGTTTATTATCATCAGCAAACGTATCTACTCGAGATACAGACGGACGGGTATCAGAGTTATCCCAAAGCGGGGTAGGCAGAGACACTTGCAATGCTCATACGGTGAAGGACAACATCGTGATGAAATCCTCACACCACACGGTGTGTGAATCCTATTACGGCGACGGGCTCACTCCCTGTCACGTTGGGTTAAATACGCTTGGTGAACTATGGGAACTTGATTAGCAAGTGCCTCTGCCTACTCCGCATTGCGATTAAAGTGTATTTTTTTATTAAAACAAAATGATTTTTCGCTCAATGCGCAGGCGCTCGTTGACCGCATATGTTCCGAGCAAAACCACTTGGACCGATTATTAAAATGTACACATATTATATTGTACGTATGTTACCCGTTACACACGGTCTCACCGCAAAACTACAAATTAAGGACACAGAAACATACACATAAAAATTTTCAGCTAAACCATCCTTCGTACTGCAGTTCTTAAACACGAAAGCTCAGCTTTTAACTTTCGACTACCAACAATGTTTGTCGAAAACGTTTACATATAGATGGTTCAACTAGAAAGTGCACTTTAAATGTTAGGTTATAAGTCACAGTTTTACCTGGCAGGTGTGGTGGCGAGCAATTAAATGAAGTATCCAGGAGGTAACTGCTAACGAATGTTTCGTTTGAGCTTTGTTAGTACTGCTCGCTAGTGAGAGAGAGGTATGTACAGAATTGTACCAAAATACGTTGACCTCGCTTTCAAGTGAAATAGCCTACAAAACAAGACACATTTCTCTTTTGAAATGCCCATGTAAAGTTGTCCTATCGATGGAAATTCGGAAGCTGTGGTTACGTTCCTAAAATCAACCAGTTATTTTAAAGGATCAATTATTTTGGGAAAATATAACAGAAAAGAAAGTGTATGACTTACCTATGTGGGTTTTAAAAGGATTTTTTGTTGTTGTAAATATAATTATAAGGTACAGTAGGTACGAAAAGTATGTACGATGGGCTTATGAGACTGCGTGTAAATGGACTAAAATGTATATTTAATTTTTTATAACACTGTTACCTAATGTAAGTTACAAAAATTATATGTTAATGTTGCTGTGCCCTACAGGGTAAACGATTGTACCTTAACTGTATTTAAGACCTTATAACACATTGTGGAAAAGCAATAGATTATTGAGTATTGTGTAAAAACGTTGTTGTGGTCATGAATATGAACAATTTTAACTGTAGCAAGTACAACAGACATAATTTTTACCATCCAAAACCAGCACAAATCTAGTTCCTTCAAAAGTTACACGAATGCATACCATTAAAATAGTTAATTAGCAATGGAATTTGGGAACGCAGACGAGACAAAATTTAAAATTGTTTAACATGAGCCACACAACACGTGTTTAGAATTCCTTTTTGCAAGACCATTTACAAACGGTTCGTTGGTTTTTCTTAATGTCATGCTCACATGTGGCGGCTTGGACTTGATCCTTTTCGGACTTATACAAAAAAAATGTTTAAATGTCTGGATATTTATACTCATCTACACAAAAGTTTTCGTCTTTCGTTATGGAGGTTTCTTTATGAGGTATTTCCTTACGGTATGTAAATTTCAATTGAAATCAATACATAGTATAAAACAAAGTCGCTGTCTGTCCCTCAGTGGCGTGCACTGGCTTTTACAACAAGGTAGGTAGTAATCCCCAAGGATTGTCACCTATGTATGTATAGGTAACGTGTCTTTACGAAACACAGGTATCTACCTATGTACTCACCCACAAAACACAGGACCTAGGTACGTTACCTTATGTCGGGAGCACAACAAAAAAATATATAGCAATATTATTTATTAGGTGGGGTAGCCAAAATACTAAGGTAGGCAGTGTCTTTTTGCCTATATGGTGTGCACGCCACTGCTGTCCCTATGTATGATTAAATCTTTAAAACTAACCAACGGATTCTGATGCGGTTTTCTTTTCTTTCTGCGGGTAGTAGATAGAGTGCTTCTTGAGGAAGGGTTATATGTATGACATATGCGTTATATTAACATAGAAACACTGTTTTATATGTTTTATGTGTATATTGGCAAAACAAGACTTGCCGATTTTTTACTTTTCTTATTGTTTCTTTCACGAGAAAGAAATACGTTCTGACAATAAAAATACAACAACAAAAATAATTAGCTATATCGACCCTGTCTCTCTAGCAAAGCGCACCAAGAAAGACATATACTAAGCCAAGACAAACCAGGCACTGCGATTGGTTGAAACAAGCTAAGTCGCACGATGTGTGACATAGCAGCCAATCACAGCGCGTGGTTGCTCTATATCGTGGCTTTCTAGACGTGCTTGCTAGGGCTGCTGCAGTTCTCGCGTGATGTCATAACCAGTTTATTGATACTAAGTCGCTCGAGTGCTTCTTTAGTAGATAGAGTGATTCTTAAGGAAGAGTTATATGTACTACTAGCTGCTGCGGAAAACATTGTTTCGCCAATATAACATTATTTTCGCAGCGCACGCAACAGAAGCCCTCAAGGATGAATAAACTTCCCCTTTTTTTCACATTTTCCATTATTTCTTCCCTTAGCCTTCCTCGATAAATGGTCTATTCAACACAAAAATAATTTTTCAATTAGAACCAGTAGTTCCTGAGATTAGCGCGTTCAAACAAACAAACAAACTCTTCACCTTTCTAATATTAGTATAGATGTGTAATACATGCATATAATAGCAGAGAAATACTGTTCATCAAGTATACTGCGTGTAAAAGGACCCCGAATTTCTTTTCATTTTCCCGCATTGTCGCCATAGTAAAAGTTGTTCATATTGTTGAGTACAATAACGTTTCTAAGACCATTGCTCGGGGTCCTTTTATTCTGTATTGCCAAAACAATGTAATGTAATGACAGACGTTGTCCTCTCCTAACTATTAATATTTATTACTTTATATAATTTAGTCGCGCATTTTATCATTTTTACTTCCATAAGATCCACAACAAAAAATGTTTAGCGAATTCGTGATGCTGTGATCAAGGGAAAGAAGTAATCAGGGAAACTTTCTAGGTAGAAGAAGAAATATTGTCTATCACTAATATTGTCTAGCCTAAATAATAAATAAACAACATCTTAGAACATTTTTACACACGGCCTCCTGACCTCAAACTAGAATACCCTGTACTATGGGTGCCAGAGACTGATACACTTACATAGATACTTTTAAATACATACATAGATAAATGAAACATCCAAATGTACACAAGGAATGCCTCAGCTCAGCTGACCACTAGTCAATGTCGGCCGCCATGTAAACATCATACAAATATTTACTTGATCAAATATCTGAATACTTCGGATTGTATTAAAAAAAAAAAATTGCCACCGGACATTTTACACTCGGCCGCTTGATACCAAACTAGATTTTAGATTCAATTTTTTATCAGCAAAAATAAAATATCGATTATACCAATTAAAAATGTCGGTAGTGCAATTTTAGGAATATGTAATAGTGTACTTTTCTACACCGTTAGATTGGCGATATTAAGATCCAAAAACTTATTACGTATATTATCTCCTAAATATACCAAAGATTATAAGCTGTTCTAAATTTGAAGTATGTACCACAAGTAGTTTAGTTTTAATATCCAAAACTATCTTCTCTCCTGAACATATTCTGGTTTGTAGATCCGACTTTCTTAATAGGGACCATCGATATTATTACGTAGTTAAAGATAAGCCAAAGAAATGTCTCGGCTCATAAAAACAACATTATTCCAGAAATCGAACATCCTTCCTCGGTTGTCCCAGGCCACTCACTATCAAAACCTATTATGTCATATTTTACAGAAAAAAATTTCACCTCGTTTAATATTCACCAAAACAGAGAAAAAAATATACACACAAAGCACACAGTACAGTAGGTAGTCCGAACCGTTTTACTGTACGTCAAGTCAGCTACTTTATAGCTCGGCGAACAGCCTTGGCAATGAACATTTAACTTTATGCCCAACGCTGTAAGGTGTAAAATAGTGTTCCTTTCGTTACTCCAGACTTGAAATCGTAAATATGTCTGGCGTTATAGTTGCAGTGCACACCCCAGCCCTTGAATGCAAGGGGAGGTCGGTTGGTCCTAATCTGTGAAACAACGCAGTCGATTTTGAGCTCTATTTCATTCCGAAAACATATAAAGAAAGGGCCAAAATAGTTTGTTGTGTTCCGCTTAAAATACTTTTGGACAGACACTGAGATTATCTGAGGGAGAATGGTAGACCCGTATTGAGTAGGTGCTTATTGCATTTGAAATTCGGACATCTATTGTATAAAACAAATACCAGTCACGCACTTTTATTTTACTGTCTTCCAGAGTGATTAAGCAGAGATCTACGTTAATTGCGGTCCTGATAACTATTAAATTGCAAAATTTAAAAAAGCTCCGATTTTAAATGTTCGTGTCGTAACCTTTCATTTGATACCCCACTTGAACATAAAGTCATTTGTAAGTATAAAGTCGACTTTTTCCCCCCACTTCCAAGGGTTGATCATAACTTTTGAACAAATTATCAAATTTTAATTTAATAGACAGATTCTAAATATACGTGTACTCTTTCATTTGATACCCCACTTACATTCTACTTTATTCTATTCTACTTAGTTTATTCAAATTAAATGTTTCATCCAATTTCACACTCCTTATGGTGTGCGGGTTTCATCACGATGTTATCCTTCACCGTACGAGCGTTGCATTGCGTACATAGGTTCTGAAAAATAGTCCCATTGATCGTCCACGTCCATGAGCCGGACTCGAACCCGCGACCACCCGGTTACAAGTCAAGTATCCGACCAACTGGACCACAGCCGCTCGACGCTGTTTCCTTTAAAATCATTTTTAAAAAGTTCTTAAACCTCCTACGGTGTTAAAGCAATACGTGGTATCAAGTGGGGAACGTCTTAGCTTTGACTAGCTTTAACTTTAGTCCCGTTTAAATGAAAACTTTATTAATACATCATCATCAGCACATATTTGTCCATTCGACATAGGCCTCTCCAACGGCAAATTTTCAGGGTCCTTCTTTGTCTTAGTTATGTCAGATGGCGCTAGCTGTATTAGGGGGGATAAATGTCAACGAAATGACTAACTTCAAGCAGTCAATATTGAAGGTCATTTTTTAAACGTCGAGTAAAATAACAAAGGTAGGCTCGAGCTTGTCTTTGATTATATTCGCGCCTAAATCCCCGGTGAACAATATTGAGTATTGAGGGTGATAGTTAATTTTATTGTTTATGTACATTTTACCTAAGTGTCTGAAGTTCGAATAACTTACCCAAATCATACAAAACGTACTAAAATATAACTGACAGAAGTCACCCTGGACTCCTACTAGCGACATCTAGATAATAATTGTTTGGAGTCTAAAAATTCCCCATTGCACGACACTGTATTTTATTTGCGGCTTCTCGCATCCAGCTTCTGTCAGCCATCTTGAGCAGATCATCTCCGTCCATCTTGCCTTTTATTAAGACATGTTTCTTGCTATCTTTATCATTCCGGATACATTCCTGTCACTTATTGAGAAGTCGAAGTTGAAATCTTTTTTTAAATGGAAATATCGCACAGTTAGAACAAAAGTGGCACAAAACAAAATGTGTCATTTTATGACATTGAACCTTAACATAAGGGATACAAAACTTAAATTAGAAAATCAGCGTCTTTCGTATTGAGTCCTTTTTGTTCTAACTATGCGATATATTAGCTTGTGCCAATAATTTTTGTGCCAGTGTCCAGTGTGGATAAGCAACGTGGTAAAAATAATCGTCAATGTCGTGTCAAAGCCTCAATGAAATGTGTGGGTGGACCATCACATTTCAATGCTGTGTGGAACATTACACGGGAATAACAAATTGATCAAATAGGAGTCCTCTCTTTTACTTCTCAGTCTCACTACATTATTTTTCATCACCAGCACATTATTACACTAAATCCACCACATTAACACAATAATTGCAGCGAAAAATTAATTTTGAAAATAAGAAATAAAGAACGCCATTTGCATCTCATCGCTTCCCGTCACAAAGTCCAATAGGCATTCCTTATTGAGAACATAACTTGGTAACTTTAAAAATACCTTTCAGAATTAAGACATCACTAAAAGGTCACGCAAACAAAAAGTATTTTGCGAAATTTTGGTTTCACATTGAGATTGTAGGAGTTTGATGGTGGTCAAATGCTTGTTCATAGTGATTAACAAAAAAAAAAAAAGTTTGTATGAGAAGTACGAGAGTGAAATTGCCTATAAAAATATTTAAAACCTAAGAAGAACAACAAGCCACAGGATCCAGTTTTTCAGGTTTCTTTGAGCTACTTCCTGTGCTAATATCTATCGAGTATTGATTTTGTTTTCTTTTAATTGGACCACTCTGCCTATATTCGAAGATAAGATACAACTTTTTAATTTGCAATGAATACCACTTTATATGCCTTACAGAAAAAAAAATACAATCCTAAAACGGGTTTACAGTCTTATTAGTATTTTAAAGTAAGCGAGCAATAATAATCGGCAGATTCAAAGCAGCATTCTTGACTACCTACCAATGCAAACCAGTTTCAGATATCACAAGATAGTGATTACGGCTTAAACATAATTTAGCCTTTGCGCATTTATTTCCTTTTTTATTAAAACAAAACGGACTGGCCGCTGCGCCAGAGAGCGGTGAAAAGAGAACAAAAAAAACGAATGGGCGGCAAAATATCTTACATTAAAAAAGTGTATTTTAGAATTTAGGAGCGGTTGAGGCTAAGCGGTCAGGCAGATGATTTTATGGGCGTGTCTCGAATATTTATGCTTTGTTTTGAATTTGGTGTGCTTGTATAGACTTGCTAAACGGTCACAATGTGAAAATCCACTACTATTTAAAACAAGACTACCTATCATCATCAACCACATGACGTCCACTGCTGGACGAGGGCCTCCCATCGACAGGGCCTCCCTCCCTACCGACTACCTATAATGGTCCTGTCGTGACGTATCGCCTTTGCTTGATTGTCTTAAATAAAAGTCTGCTGTCATCGGTTGCAATCAATCCATCAATCACTCAGATTGAGGCCGGGGGCAAGGGTGCAGCGGAGGATTTAAATAGCTGTGTTTTATTTTATTTATATTTGAATAGCTAAGTTCATGAAGGAACAGCACATAAATTGGCGACGAGGATAAAGAACGCAAGTAAAAAGTGATAGCAGAGAGGTAAAACACAAACGACAAATTGCTAGACTAATGGTGTTCCATGAACGTCAATAGACCGATAAGTGCATCAAGTAGTATTTTCGGGTAAATAATATTACAGGTAATACCTGCAATTATTTATAAGGTCCTAAATAAGTATTGGGCGTGATTAACACAACTGCAACTAAGTAGTTGTACAATTTTATCTACAAGACGTACTAAATGTATGTACAGTGTTTATTTAGATGCCTAAACCAATAAAGCATTTATTGGAAATTACTTTATTTCAAGTTGTGGGAACATGCAATGTGGATCTCATAAACATTGAAGGTAAATTGATACCTAAATGAAAGGTAATAAATACTTAAATTATGTTTTGAATTTGCAACAAAGCATTTTCTTTATTTATTGGCGGGATTCGCAATGATATATAGTTTTCTTTGTGGTTCAAGGAACCAAAATTATTAGCCAAGGAAAAATATTAGTTTAGCGGCAAAAAGAAAAAAAAAATAAAAAAAAATAAAGAAAAGTAAAGGTTACAAATGGCAAATGGCCGATATAGCCCAGGTGCACTATGGATGCAACAGAGAAAAAAAAAAAAAAGTTGTTTATTTACGTAAATTTGTCACTGATATTGTGTTGAATGGGTTTGGAAATGGAAATGTGCATTAATTGTACATCGCAGAACGGTGAAAACTTATCAATGTGTCACTGGCATAAAAATCCTAGCACGATGTGTAAGGTTAATATAGGTAAAATGCCTACAATGTGGTTCCAATAAGTGAGAACTTATCAATGTGTAAACTGGCACAAAAAGTCCTAGCACGAAGTGAAAGGCGGAATGCTTACAATAATAGGCGGAATGCCTACAATAATAGGTGAAATGCCTACAATAATGCCAAGGTAAATATAGGTGCAATACCTACAATAACGTTTGCTTTGACAACTGGTCTGATTGTTAATATAATTATAAATTTTGATATGATAGCACACTTTGGGTTGCATACAAGGTTAGATTCGTATTTCAATAATAAGTGTGTACCTTATGAGTAAATTTGATCATATATCTAGAAGGTTGAGGTTTTAGGAACAGACTTGTGTTTCTAAAATATTATATCTGTAGAAAGTAAAGGAGTATTTCTCACAAGGAAAGTTTTTGTAAACTAAAGATAACCATATGTGGTAGGTACTTGTGTATCCTTAGGCCTATTATAATGCTTGAATGATGAAAGGAGCCAGATGTACCTTTAGCACCAAATACATGAATGGTTAAAAATAAAAAAGGTTGAAGCAAACGCAATGAAAACTGTTGGATGGCAACATAAAAATAATTTCAAGGTAAATCAAGTCTTGAGATCAAAATGGTGAAAAAGATATAGGTGTCGATATCAAATAGCATTACTTACTTGGGTCGTAATATGTAATATTGCATTAGACTTTTGTAATCTGAAAATGTGGTAATTATTTATGTCATTGATGTCTGATAATGAAAAGGGGAACACCAGGTATAGTCCCAAAAGTAATTATACAGAGGGTTTGTTTAAACCTCTTTAACTGAATATATTATGCCATACCGAGGTATAAATTTCTCTATGATGCCATTTGGCAGAGTCAAATGGAAATGTTTTAAGTTTGGGTTATGGATTATGGTTATGGGGATAAACTATTTAATGGCTGACAAATCACGATTAGGTGCATTGGACCTATTTACCAACCC
>SJJU01054455.1:0-16533 GCA_012932125.1 Conopomorpha cramerella
GTATTTCTTCCAATACACGGTGTACAAAGGTGACTTCCTATGGCAAAACAAATGTTTGCCGAGACAGCTAGTAATAAAATAAAGATTTCAAGATGTTGTACAACTCTGCAAATAAAACGAAGCTGAACAGTAAGTTTGCATGAAGATGTCAAATATTTTTTTTTTTGACGTTTTGACGTGACAACGTTTAATAACTCGATACTACTGGCTGCATTCACGAAAAAGATGACGTCATTGTCCCGTTCTGCAAACGAGTGTCCTACTACTGCAATGTTTGACGTTGTCACGTTAAACTACCGTACGTAAACCGAGAACGGCAAGACGTCATCCATACCAGGTGTATTTGCCATTTACGCGAACCAAACGGTTTGCGTCCACTTTCATAGTGCGAACCGCCAGGATGTGGAACGACTTGTCGGAGTCTGTGTTTCCTGCGCAGTACAGTCTGAAGGTCTTCAAGTCGCGGGTAAATAAGTACCTTCTGAACAAGTGTGCTCCATCGTAGACCACATCGCTGCTTAACATCAGGCAGGATGGTGATCAAACGCTTGTTCATAGTGATTAAAAAAAACCGACTTTACAATCATTTTTTTGACATAGGATTCGTTGGGGAATGGGCTGAGTAATATTCTCGAGTTTCAACAACGACGTTTTTGATTCAACGTTGTATACAAAAATCGATGCAACTTTTCGTTGTTATTTTATAAACTTAAGAACAAGTTCACTTATGTAAACCATTTTTAGGCTTTGTCCGGACTATTTTGTAGATGATTTATGTGAAGTTTGCTGTTTGAAGTTTTCTGTTCAACGGTTCTTCATTCATTACATTTTTTGTAACAAATAAATTCAATGCGTATTGAAGCACAAACCGGGCCGTAAAATACAAAATAGTATTTTTTTAGCAGTAGGTGAAATTTGCATTGGAAATGGAATATTGAATGGCGAATGTGTCGCCATACTAAAAGTTGTTCATATTGATGAGCCTAAGAACGGTTCTAAGACCATTGCTCGAGGTCTTTTTACACTCAGAATGTATGATGAATAGAAAATTAAATAAAAAATTACATGTCTACAATTATTAAAAGGTCCACCCCGTTAGGGATTACGGATGTGATTTTATTTTAGTATCCGAATGGAGTTCGTGGTATCCCTCCGGCTTGGCGAAACTTTGCAGAACTAACTGACTTTTTGACTGGCGTTATTTTTACAGGTAAAAATGTTGTCCGAAGCAAAATATTAAGTTACTTTGTTAAATGTAAAATAAGGTTGTAGTTTTGTAAACCAAAATAAAAAAGAACTATTTACAGGGCGCTGGCTCTGTTGCGCAATGGTATATAAATAACTTGTACATAGATATTATGTACTTATCTATGTCCAAAATTAAATGCAGCTTCATTGACGTATTGTATAAAATAATTATTTTAATTCACTGACTTAGTACAGTAAACCAAATCATGGGTTAGTGTTACCTTAAAAAAAGAAGTCTCTCAATATTCGACCGTTTATAGTACATATATATGCCGTATATTTATCCGGCTACTGGACGTGTACCAATAGGAATCTTTTTCAGAGCCTATGTGTCACTGTTGTTCCTTCACCGTTGTACGGTGCATCCGCATTGCGTTGTACGGTGAAGGAAAACATCGTGATGAAACCCGCATAGATTGTGAACCTTATAACGGCGATGGGCTCACCCCTTGTCACGTTGGTTTAAATACGCTTGGTGAACCGTGGGTATTTGCTTTGGCAAGTGCCTCTGCCTACCCCGCTTTGGTAATAAAAGGCGTCAAGTGTACAGGACAATATATGCCTTTTTATGTTTGTTCGCGGATAACTTCGTCTTATGAATTGATTGTGCTGATTCTTTCTTTGTTAAATTTGAATTTGAAATTTCAAAAGGTATGATGATAAGGGAATCAGAGTTTGAAGATGTCCCTATAACGGTGATGGGCATCCCCTCTTGTTTTTTTTAAAAGATACGTATAATGAACCGTGGGCATTTGCTTAGCAAGTGCCTCTGCCTACCTCGCTTGGGGATTAAAAGGAATGAAGGGTATTTTTCAGCGATTTCAAAAACGGATTTTTTCTCAATTCGATCCTTATGTTTATTATGTTTGTCCGCGGATAATTCTATCGTTTATACGTATTACCGATTTTTATATTTTGTTTTGTTGGAAAGAAGATATTTCCAAGGTGGTTCCATGATCAGGAAATCCAAGGTATGGTGATGACAAACCCGACAAAGAGAGGGGATCTTTAAAAAAAATATGGGCGGTAGTATGTACTGTTTGTAGTCGGTGCTTTTTTCTTTAAAATTATTTTTTGACGTAACGTTTAATAACTCGACACTACGGGCTGCATCCTCGAAAAATATGACGTCATTGTCCCGTTCCGCAAGCGAGTGTACTACTACTACTGCAATGTTTGACGTTGTCACGTCAGACTGCGCCGTCCGTATACCGACTTTACAGACAACCATTGTTTTTTTTTGTCTTTTTGCACGCTTGTTTATTATGCACCCATAATAATTACAAAATAAATACACTTCACGCCTTTAATCCCAAAGTAGGCAGAGGCACTTGCTAAATCAAGTACCCACGGTTCACCAAGCGTATTTAACCCAACGTGACAGGGGGTGAACCCATCGCCGTTATAGGGTTCACACACCTTGTGGTGTGCGGGTTTCATCACGATGTTGTCCATCGCCATACGAGCGTTGCGTTGCGTACATAGGCTCTGAAAAAGAGTCCCATTGATACACGGCCAGTAGCCGGACTCGAACCCGGGACCTCCCGGTTACAAGTCAAGTATCCGACCAACT
This sequence comes from Conopomorpha cramerella, assembly GCA_012932125.1. Lineage (NCBI taxonomy): Eukaryota > Metazoa > Arthropoda > Insecta > Lepidoptera > Gracillariidae > Conopomorpha > Conopomorpha cramerella. The sequence goes on from SJJU01054455.1 coordinate 2,822, forward strand.
GGACCACAGACGCTTACCTACTGGACCACAGACGCTTACCAACTGGACCACAGGCGCTTTATAATAATATAATAATTACTACTTACTATTAAGCGATGCATCAGTTTGGAAAACACACACGTAGCAACTCATTTCTATTTTGCCATTTCATAGGATAATGACACGCATAATGCATTTGTTTCTGGTGTCGTTCGCACACAAATTCGCGTGTACTTATTTGGACTAATTATAAGCGATTGCGTCAAACAGATTTGCTTCTAAAATGAACGTCCTAAACATTAGAAATGCAACCTTATTGCGAATGTTTAGAGTGTATATCGGTCTGTGACGTTATACAGTTAGAAATTTAAGTCAAAACTAATAATTCCAATAAAATGATTAAATAGCAAATGACGCTATCGGCCACTCGTGTTTAAATTATGGATCATTGCAGAGCTTGATTACTTGTTTGCTTTGCTTCGTCCCTGTGGGCCAATAACGTGGACGAATTGGGAATTGCTTTTTAAATAAAAAATAAATACACTTTACACATTTTAATTACATAAAAACGGGATAGAGAGACGTAGTTGCTAATCAAAGGCCAACGGTTTACTAAACGTATTAAAATATAAATACTGTTAATCTATAATTAAGGTACGATGGGACTGAAATAGTCTCTGTGTGTACTAAAGTCCCTAAAATAAATGAAGATTAAAAAATAAAATGTTGTGTGGTTTAACGAAACCACGGTAAAAGTGAAACTCCGTACTCCGCGGCCGACCGTCACGCGACATGCAACACACAGACGACAAAGTTTGAGACGATGTAATAAAAGTTTCACTTTAACAATATAAATAATATGTTTACAGCGACACACACATTGCATTCAACATGTTAAGTAGCTAAAGAAAAATATACCGACTTATTTTATTTTTCTTTTAAATACAATATACACATATAAATAAAACACCTCGACACATCTAACAAGTACTGCTTAACTCTTCACCTAAGTACCTGTCAGCGGTAGTAATCGAACTCACGACCCTACAGAATAGAGGCAGACATGCTGACCACTACACCAACGGGCCTGTCAAAGCATTTAACCCAGCGTGAACGGCTGATCACCCTTATAGGGTTTACACACCTTGTAGTATGTGGAATACATAACGATGTTAACCTTAACCGTGTGAGTACTGCGAAGCGTATATAGGGTCTGAAAAAGAGACCCACTGGTACATAGCACTGAGTTACAGTAAAATATTTAATTTAATGACTTGGGTACTTAGTAATAATTAGGTACCTACGTAATCTTTCGTCCTCTGTGAAATGTATGGCTCTGCTCTAAGATTAGCTATTTCTAACTGCCTTATAAGGAAATACAAGCGTTACTACGTCTACATACCTAATAATAATATGAATTGTTGATAAACTAATACTTCGACCAATCAGTGCAAAGAGAATCGTTTCAAATAAACACATAGATTCGAATGTACCAAAATTATATTCAGTTCACGCCAGATTTCCTGAAATGCGAACAGAACGCCTCTATAAAAACAGAAATATCACAATACGTTACAACCATACCGATGCTACTGTTAAACAAACGAGATGTGTTATCGATTTGGCTTGAATTTAGCTATTTTTGTCGAAAACACGCCATTTTAGCATTTACCACATTAAACATAAGATTCACAATAGTTACATGAAATGTTACGGTACGGTGCAACAGTACATTTTGGTGGTAGCGCCAGGGGAAATCTATTTTACATGCATCAACAAAGTTAGTATTGGCCTGATGAAAAATTTACAATTGAATTTATTGAATTTGTTTGGTAGGTAACTAGTAAGGTGATTTCGTATCGGTTGCATTTTGTATAGTAAAAGTTTTATTCGCGGTGTGCGAATCTGAGCTATCGCAGCGTGATGCACTGAAATATATAAACCTCGTATTTTAACGTAAAATACTGTAGGCGACCCACAATCCCATGCTGATTTCAGATGTAAATACACACATTAAACGTGTCTAGGGATCAAGTACATTTTAGAGAATTTTAAAATAGATCAATCAAGAATATATTTTACAAAAACTGAATTCATTCATAATTTATTCAAAATGTGGTGATAAGTCATTGATACAGGCATGGGGAATTAGGTAGGAGACCAATCCAGAAGATTTAGATTTGATTTAAATAAATTAGATTTTTTTAGAGCTAAAAATGTTCTTGATCCCTAGACACTTTTGATGTGTGTAGAATGCATCAGCTGTATTTCCTACTGGCATGTCGTAGGGGCTGAGAGATGGAGATGGAAATGTAGGCTTATTGAGGCTACGAGCTGGCAACTTTTAAATGAAGGCACATAAAAAAAAATACACTTCACGCCTTTTAATCCCAAAGCGGGGTAGGCAGAGGCACTGGCTTAATAAGCAAATGGTTCACCAAGCGTATTTAACCCAACGTGACAGGGGGTGAGCCCATCGCCGTTATGGGGTTCACACACCTTGTGGTGTGCGGGTTTCATCACGGTGTTGTCCTTCACCGTACGAGCGTTGCGTTGCGTACATAGGCTCTGAAAAAGAGTCCCATTGGTACACGTCCAAAAGCCGGACTCGAACCTGCGACCTCCCGGTTACAAGTCAAGTATCCGACCAACTGGACCGCAGAAGCTCTGAAGCTCTGAAGTTACAGAATGGCATTCTTAACTCCTTATATTGCAGCTGTTGAAGAGTCTTTGTGATCATAAGCCTCTGTACACCATTTAGGGCATTAAGGACAGAATCAACTTTCGTCCATTCTCTTCTGTTGACCAAACCACAGAAGTATTCCTTTCTCCATTCCTTCTTTTTAGATATAATGTAAATATAGAAGCATTAGATGATAGACGTGTGGTGGAAACTAATAGAATACATGTGTTTTCCCAGCCCAACTTTTCCCGTCCTGGGGATCTAAAAGGGCGACCGAGGGAACACTCCAGAGGACTGGCAGCAGCGCTCTCTGTGAGTTAAATTAGAACGATCACCAACAAGCTTACCAAGCGTGGCGATTATTGACATTTCTCCCCAAGTGATCAGGGAAACCATTGGCCGGTTGGATGCCCGTCTAGCAGTGAACTTCATACCCCTGATGATGATGACAAATAAACGTTTGATGGGTCAGCTAATTATTCTTTCCCACGTTTTCTCTACCGCCAAACATGCTCAAAAACAAACTATCCGTCTCTATCAAAATATTTCAAAAGCCCTGAAAAATAAATAAAAAGTAGAAAAGATTTTTGTTCTCGTCATTTGGAGGAAAATGCCCATAATCGAGCGAGAAGCCGAAAACAGATCACAGCGATGTGCAATTTGAGAGGCCTATGTCCAGCAGTCTACAAATTGAAGCTCTGGACGATCATGATAAAAAGCTTGTTAAAACCAAAATGTTTTTGAATGTCTAAAATTTCCGACATATTTAGAGAGATTTTATTTTACCTAGCAAACAGATTAATTTGAGAGCCATATTGTAGAGGATGAAACCATTCGTGATGAAACCCGCACACCACAAGGAGTGTGAACCCTATAACGGCGATGGGCTCACCCCCTGTCACGTTGGGTTAAATACGCTTGGTGAACCGCGGGCATTTGCTTATTAAGCAAGTGCCTCTGCCTACCCCGCTTTGGGATTAAAGGCGTGAAGTGTATTTTTTTTTATTGTAGAGATGAATTAAAAATAGTTAGTCCGCCATCTTGGAAGTGCCGCCATATTGCATTAAGTAAATCGTCACATTATCATCCGAATTGCATACATATATATATGAAATATAAAAATTCAGCTCAATCCGTTGAGCACATCTGATTCAAAATTGAGTTGAAAGATTTGACCCGAATAAATATACAAACGTTCCAAGTTAAATAAAAAGCTTTTGAAATAGAACTGAACTCCAAAGCGAGAACGACGTAATACCATGTTTTACACCAAAGTGGTATTTATCCAAGAAAATGAAAGCTGATAATATTCGAGTGAAATTGCAGCAGCACATTTTTGTAACATATTTCGCTTTAAAACGTGAAAAACGTATATGCATTATAACGGTTATTTCATAATGAAATATGAAATGGGATAACTTAATAAATAGCAGATTTTACCGCGTACTTATTTAATATTAACTTTAGATTCATTTTTTATATTAATATTTCGCGCTTGAGTTAAGTAAAGCATATTTTACTTTACTAAAGATAAAATGTTTCGCTTTATTTAATATTTCGTCATCTCTATAGCACTAATATTATATTTAGTATAAATATTACAGTTTGTACGATGTGAATTGATTTTCGTTATTATTTCACTCAAATACTGAACGTCTGTAGTCCAGTTGGTCGGATACTTGACTTGTAACCGGGAGATCGCGGGTTCGAGTCCGGCTACTGGACGTGTATCAATGGGACTCTTTTTCAGAGCCGATATACGCAACGCAACGCTCGCACGGTGAAGGACAACATCGTGATGAAACCCGCACACCGCAAGGTGTGTGAACCCTATAACAGCGATGGGCTCACCCCTGTCACGTTGGGTTAAATACGCTCGGTGAACCGTGAGTACTTGCTCTGGCAATTGCCTCTGCCTACCCCTCTTTGGGATTAAAGGCGTGAATTGTATTTATTATTTTTATTTTTTATTTAAAGATAAAATGTTTCGCTTTATTTAATATTTCGTCGTCTACTATAGCACTAATATTTATTTATTATAAATATTACAGATGTGAATTGATTTTCGTTACTATTTCACTCAAATACTGAACGAATTTTGGCGAATTTGATCGATAGATAATAAAAACCTGCGCACATTTTAACCCAAAATTCCCATGGGAAAGGGATAAACTGAAAAATAAACCGTAAAATAAACGTAATTAGCGGTTCATGGCGTTGACGATTCATGTACCTACTGAAATTGTTAGTTATTTTACAGTTTTTTTTAAGTTTTATGCAAATAAAACAAAAAAAAAAGAGCGTCTGCGGTCCAGTTGGTCGGATCCTTGACTTGTAACCGGGAGGTCCCGGGTTCGAGTCCGGCTACTGGACGTGTACCAATGGGACTCTTTTTCAGAGCCTATGTACGCAACGCAACGCTCGTACGGTGAAGGACAACATCGTGATGAAACCCGCACACCACAAGGTGTGTGAACCCTATAACGGCGATGGGCTCACCCCCTGTCACGTTGGGTTAAATACGCTTGGTGAACCGTGGCTTTAGCAAGTGCCTCTGCCTACCCCGCTTTGGGATTAAAGGCTTAAAGGCGTGAAGTGTATTTTTTTTTATCCAATTATATTGTTGTTTGTGAATCGAAACAAAATAAACCGAAAGTAACACCGTGCGACATAGCTAGTACGTAGTAAACATTGTTATACTAATATCAGATTTCAGCGTTCGGTTAACGAGTTTTGTGTGAAAATAAAAACAATTTCCATTTACTCCTCATGGGCGGATAATTTTGATATTTATGGTGATTCTGTGAAAAAGTATGTAAAATATCTCCCAGTTTAACGAAAAAAAAAACGTTTTGAATTTAAAGCCCCCAGCTTTTTCATTTGGTTACAATTAATATAACTTTTTTAACGCTGTTTTATGTCTGTATTTGGAACGAGTGATACATAGCTGTATTTCTTTTAATACACGGTATGGATGACGTTTTTCCGTTCATCTGAAACTGGAACTGGTTTTGTCCTGGCATAGGTACCTGCTGAACAAGTGTGCTCCATCGTAGACCACATCGCTGCTTAACATCAGGTAGGATGGTGGTCAAACGCTTGTTCATAGTGATTAAAAAAAAAAATATGAAAAAAAGTCCTATTGTAAAAACGTGCTTGGTTTATGTACCCCAAGCTCCTCGAGGAATCGCAACAAATCCTTTATTGTGTCATTTGACGATCTCTTGCAGGGGTCGTCCGGCGTCCATTCCTACAGAATACGGGCCTTAGTTTCCGTTGCCTAGCAACCAGATTATGTTATTTTATAAGAAATAAATGCAACCCGTTTCCGTGGGAAATGTGAGATAAAATACAGCCTAATGTGTTATCCCTTGGTTATTCCTATGTATTACTGCAAGGTTTCATTGAAATATGTTTAGTAGTTTTTGTGTGAAGGAGTAGTAAACATGCAATCATCCGTCCAAACTTTTGCGTTTTTAATATTAGTTTAGTTTGAGTATTCCATACAAACTATAACATCCTCTGTATCGCGACGTATCCCCCAGGATCGGGAAAAAAGTGTCCTATGTCTATCTCCTAGTCTTAAGCTACCTCCCCACCAATTATCAGCCTAATCGGTTCAGCCTTTCTTGATTTATAGTGTAACTAACACGACTTTCCTATTATTATACTAGCTTTCCGCCCGCGGCATCGCCCGCGTGGACTTCGGTTATATTGCAGTATAAAGGAATATTTTTGTTTTCCCTCGGGAATATAATTTTTTCCGGGATAAAAAGTACCCTATTATTTAAACCGGACTTCTAACTATACGTCTAAAAAACGTAAAATTCAAAGCAATCGGTTAAATAGTTACGGCGTGAAAGCGGAACAAACAAACAAACAAACTCACTTTCCCATTTATAATATTAGTAAGACTAGTGGTCTAGTGGTCCCGGGAGTACCCGGAGGAATTGCGTCAGGACCCGCCCAAGCGATCTATCCGGTATTGGACTCCGTCTCTGGCCAAACGGTGACGTGTCTGTCCCAGCGAAATCCATCGCCGACGGCGGTTACCAGGCATAGGTTCCGCCGCCCTTCTCGGGGCCGTACAAGCAGGTGCCGGGGACCCCACACCGACACCCACGACCCCAAGGACCTCTTTTAGGACGCCTTATCTCCTGGTTTGAAGATACCTCCTCACCAATTTTCAACCAAAACAATTCAACCTTTCTCGAGTTATAAATAGTGTAACTAACACGAATTTCTTTTAAATATATAGATAGATAGGTATGATAATATCGTACCGTTTAGGAACAACATATCTAAGTGCAAAAAGGAATGTCACGTGAGCACGTTTTAGACAGCAAGTCGATCGCTGCTTAGCCGGAAATTACGTTTAAATTTATCGCTCAGGATCACGGGGCAAGACCATATATTCTCAGTTGACAACATCAAAACGCTGTGCGTTTGGCATCTGATGCATGTAACCAGTAAATCAACAGTTCAAGGCACTTCAGCCAAATTAATTCCTGCTCCACAGACTCTGTGATGTGCTACGCCACTGTAAACTCTGTTACTACAGCCGTAAAGCACAATTTCCACTCAGTAGCGCCGCTAGGTGATATTTTATGCCACACGAAATACTCGGCTCAAAAACAAATTTTCAATGCCTATCTGTTGAAAAAAAAAAAGTTAAAATGTTTCGTTGTCGCCGGCGAATTGGGTTCGTACGTCGTTGTGGGACGCATGTGATGAAAAAAAAAAGTTTTTTACAGCTCGTTTTGGGCGTTTATTTCATTATAATGAGGCATTGTTTTTTTTATTTAGTTGGGCATTTTCACAAAAGATGACGCTAGGGTGTTATATGTCAATCATCAATCAAACCGTCTTTTCAAACAGAAACTTCTTTCAACAACTTCAATCAATATTTTGATTGACATGAACAGTCACATTCAAATTCATGATCAGTATTCTGATTGATAATCGACACAGAAACTATAATAGTACTGATGTTTATGTCGAACTCAGACCAAAAACAACTAAACATGCGGACTTTGTGACGGGAAGCATCTCATCGGCAAATGGCGTTCTTAATTTCTCATTTTCAAAATTAATTTTTCGCTGCAATTATTGTGTTAATGTGGTGGATTTAGTGTAATAATGTGCTGGTGATGAAAAATAATGTAGTGAGAATGAGAAGTAAAGGAGAGGACTCCTATTTGATCACTTTGTTATTCCTGTATAATGTTCCACGCAGCATTGAAATGTGATGGTCCACCCTCACGTTTTAATGTGTTTTTGACACGACTTTGACTATTGACAACTTACTATGGCTATACTATAACTTGAACAAAGAAGAGAACTACATTGTTTGTGGCAGAATTGACTGCTTTAAAGCTGAACATAAGAGCCAAGAAAAAAAAAAGAAAAAAAAGAAAAGAAGAAGAAAAAAAACTCCGTCTCTTGCGTATCAGGGTGAATCTGGATCCAAACTGTCTGTCAAATAAGTAGTAATTTTTTTTTTAACAAGCGTTTGACCACCATACTGCCTAATGTTAAGCAGCGATGTGGTCTACGATGGAGTACACTTGTTCATTAGGTACCTATTGGTGACAGTTTGGATCCAGAAGCACATCGTTTCCCATACATTTTGGTGGAAAAGAGACAGACTGAGCAAGTCTAGGTGTTTTTGGTGTGAGATGTCGAAGAAGAAAATGAGTTTGAAAATGCCTCATTACGTTTGATGTGATTATGAGGACTGAAGGGTATTTTTAAATTACACATACATACATACATACACTTCACGCCTGTCTCCCAGAGGGGTAGGCAGAGACTACAGATCTCCATTTGTCACGGTCCTGACCTACCCCTTTCGCTTCATCTACATTCATACATCTTTTCATACATGACCTCCGGTCTCGAGTACTTTTCACGGCACCTTCCGCCAGGACATCACCAATCTGGTCAATGTATGTCCTTCTGGGGCGACCTCTACTCACCCGGCCCATTACATCACCCATATAAATCTCTTTCGTTAATCGACTTTCCTCTATTCTCTCCATATGCCCAAACCACCGAAGCATGCCCTTTTCAATCTTAGTCACAACATCTTCTTTCAAAATTAATTTGTTACTAAGACTGCTTTGGTAAAAAAAAATTAGAACCGTCAGTCAAGTATGGGAATTGACAGAACTTAGCATGATTTCGACGAAGCAAAGGCTAGAGTTTGCTTTAATCTTACTCTGACTTTGTAAAATCAGAAAATTGCTTAAAATTTTCAATTAAATATGGAATGAATGAGGTGACCTACAATAAAAGCGCAAGTCACTACTAAATATATAAAAGGAGAAGCTCATTCACTGACTGACGATCAACGCACAGCCCAAACGGCTAAACTTAGGAACTTGAAATATGGCAGGGACTTAGCTTAGGTGCACTATGAAAAGAATTCGCGAAATTCAGATAGTAACCGTTTTTATGAAAAGTCTAAATCGAAGTAGTTAGAGGCTTGAACTACAACATATAGGTCCTAACCTTAGGACATGCAAAGCTTAAATACGGCAAGATTTTGAGAAACAACCACGGGATCAGGAATAATATAATAATACTAGCTGTCCCGGCAAACATTTGTTTTGCCATAATACATGTTTGAATTGGTGGGTGGCCTGTGCTCAGAAGTGGATGTTACGAAATATAAACTATCTTATCTCTCAAATTGGACGAAAATTCATATAAATGCCAACTTTTGTGAATATCGGTAGCCTTGGTGAAGAGTTCATTGGGAACACACATCATGACACTGGATTTTTATATATTAAGATATTGGTAAAATAATAGAGAAACATTAAAGGAAAAACCTTCTTATATTACATACATTTACGGCTATAATTCTGAATGCCTCATTAAAGAACGGCCAGACCCGCTGGAGATAGGTCAATTTTAGTCTAACCAGTTGAGGGTTGTTGGAGCTGAGGTGGAAGTAATAAAGGTGTAGGTTATATCATTTCTTACCTTTGACTTTGCTGCTTGGCTCTACTAGTAGTGTGATAGTAAATTTTATTTTCCCAAGACTGTACTAGTAGAGTCACGGGTAAAATAACAATTCCGGTGGAACTACCTGGTCTCAGTAGATTCAAAGGTAATATAATATCTCATGGCAAGGATAAGAAATGGGTAGTACAAGTGTGTCCAGTGGCCGTGTGTAAAAATGTCCTTTTCATTTCTTCCAATACACGGTGCACAAAAGTGACTTTCTGCATACAATGTTTTTCCCGGGACAGCTAGTAGCTAATATTTTACCATATCCAAGTGAAATATCTATCGCAAGTCCGCCTTGCACAATGAATGCCAGGAACGTCAGATCCTAACTAGCCAACGGCAAAGGACCCTAAGCCGACTACGGAACCTCTCAAGCTACCCCGATTTCTCCATTCGCATACCGTATCCATATATCCAACCGTCTCTTTCACACACCAGGGAATAGAGCGAAACGAAACACTATCGGGAAGGTGGGAGATAGCGAATAGGTGGCCAAGTCAAGACGTCTCAGTGAATTTAATATCAGTCTACGGGTTAAATCACCTGGTATTCAAATTCAAATGATTTCAAGACTCCGTGCGCGACGGTCGTGTCTGAAACCCTGTATGTATATAATATACTAGCCGTACCGCGCGGTGTTACTCGCGTTTTTTTTTTCGTTCCTTCGTCAAGTAGCTTTTATTCGTTACAAACATCCATCCATACAATTCTTTCCTCTTTCATAATGAACAAGCGTTTGACCACCATCCTGCCTGATGTTAAGCAGCGATGTGGTCTACGATGGAGCACACTTGTTCAGTAGGTACCTATTCAACCGCGACTAGAAGACCTTCAAACTATACTGCGCAGGACTATACTCTTTATTGTTAGTGATATTCACTAGCTTTCCGCCCGCGGCTTCGCCCGGGTGGACTTCGGTTATATTGCGGCATAAAGGAATATTTTTGTTTTCCCTCGGGAATATCTTAATTTATATTTTTTCGGGATAAAAGTAGCCTGTTATTTAAACCGGACTTCGAACAATACGTCTGCAAAGTTTCAAAGCAATCGGTTCAGTAGTTACGGCGTGAAAGCGGAACAAACAAACAAACTCACTATCCCATTTATAATATTAGTAAGATACCAAATTTGATTTCCATAAAAACTGTTATAATGAGTTAATCTTAAAAGATAGACATATACTGTCAGGGATTTTTTTTTAAATCATTTCAAGAGGAATAATTCCTTCAGACATATATTTTTGGTATCTGGAACCGTTTTCGTAGCGCACGCAACGGCAGCCCTCAAGGATGAATAATATTCCCGTTTTTTTTCTTCATATTTTCCATTATTTCTTCGCTCCTATTAGTTGTGGCGTGATATTATATAGTCTAATGCCTTCCTAGATAAAAGGTCTATTCAACACAAAAATATTTTTTTCAATTCGAACCAGTAGTTCCAGAGATTAGCGCGTTCAAACAAACAAACTATTCAGCTTTATAATATTATTATAGATTGTGCTGAGTATTTAGCTTTGATACTATTTTGGTAGCAAAGTTGTAAATTATTACTTAGTATAAAATAAAATCGCATCCCGCTGTTTGTCTCTATGTATGCTTATTTATATCTTTAAAACTAAGCTGTGGATTTTGGTGCGGTTTTTAGTAGATAGAGTTAGCGTCTTTCCCCATGAAGCGATATCGGTCGCGCGATAAAAGTTCGAGAGCCGATAAAAATCGCTCGTACGTCCGAATGGATGCAATTCTGTATCGCCGCGATATCGAGCGCGCTGCGCAACGGAAAATATCAGCATTTCTAATCATGTCGAGCGACGAGGAAGACGTTGCTTTGTACATGTTTGTCAGACGAAGAATGAATGGAGATCTAAATTAGTAGGTGTACCTATATACCAAGTTATGCAAAATCAAAATATCTATCTATAGGTACCTGCACAATAACATTAGGGACAAGTATTAAACTCAATTTATTTGCTTAATTGGATACCTCCCCATGAATAAAAAAATGAGATCATGGTTGGTTAGATTTGACTCGTCTAAATTTTTCTTTAAATTAGTCATTTTATAAAGTAACAACATTAACTTATGTACCTACGTATGAATACTTAATAAATATTTTAATTCTTATAAAAACTGGCAAAGTCGTATTGAACCTACCATGATCTCATTTTTTATTCATAGGTACCATATGTACCTATCCAATAAAGCAAATAAATTGTGTTTAAGTAATACTTTCTACTAATGTTACTGTGCAGGAACCTACCTATAGATAGATATTTTGATTTTGCACAGAACTAGGTATATACTTACCTACCTATATAATAATATACCTACTCATAGATCTCCATTCTTTTTGCGGCGAAGCCCACAGCTAAGAATATTTTTTTGAGGTAGATAGGTAAGTAGGTACCTATTCAGCTTGGCTCTCCTTTTTTACATGTACCTACCTACTTACCTATGTTTTTGGTGGCATATCATTAACTACTTTTTGTAAAGAAAACTAGGCCGGCATTATGATATCTGTACCTAATCTGCGCCTATGTATAGGAGGTATTTACCTACGTTATAGTATATGTTGCTGGGGAGCGCTTTTATAAAGATTTAGGTAGGTACCTATCTAGGTACTTCTGTTCCGTCCGTCCGTTCCGCCTGCTGCCTAGTCAAAACTTCAAATAGGTACCTTTGTGTGAATCGTGAACGGAAAAGTTTTAAAGTAGGTAGGTTCCTATGTCAATACACTCACACCATATCCCAAGGAGGGGTCGGCAGGGACACTCGTCTCACTAGACAAGTGTCCACGTTTCACTAAGCGTATGTATGTACCTAAATAACTTAAATAGGAAGTACCTATATATAAATAGGGTAGGTACTTAACAGATAGTTTGCAACCTGTAGCTATGGAATTCCAGGCCAGTTCTATCAAATGGCGCTGAGAGTACTCGGGCAGGGTATGATTATAAAGGCACGGATGTTTTTCCACTTCTTGAACAAATTTTATAGTATTCTGCTCCTCCATCTTGATCAATAAATTATGTAATATTTATTCTTCCCCAGTAGATAGTTTCTTACCAAAAGGTTCGAGCAAGCGTCGGCGACTGAATTGCTTATCGATATTTGCGTACGCGACGTCGCACGCAGGTCGAAACAAGATCGAGCGCTCGACCAGCCCCCATACTATTCAATCTGTATCGCTCGTCTTGTGAATGTACATGCGATGCGATATCGCGCGGTCGTACGACCGATATCGCTTGCTCATGCGGACACTCACGCGACTCTGCATACAATTTCAAAGGACTCGCGACGGTTTTGATATCTCACCGATATCGCTTATCGACGCAATTCTGTATCGAATCGCTTCATGGGGAAAGACGCTTAATCTTGCGGATGGTTTATGTGTATAATATATGCATATAATTGCAAAGGAATATTGTCACCATAGTAAAAGTTGTTCATATTGACCAGCCCAACAACGTTTCTGAGACCATTGCTCGAGTGGCTATGTGCGCGACGGTGGCGACGCGTAGCGTTTACAACATTTGCGGAAACTGTCGAATAATAACAATGTAAACATTGTTAGTTTTCTTTACAAATATAGATAAAACCATCGATTAAAATAGTATTATATTGTTGACATTATTTAAGTGCTATTTATTTAATAGTTTTACTATAAAATGAATATAATAATAAAACACTTACTTCTTTCTTTTCACAGCAGCAATCCATTTTTTTCGTTGTTCTATTTTGTAGGACGCTCTTGGGAAAATATGAAATGTACATTTGCTATTGAGGTCGTTATTTTTACAACGCATTTCTTTGCTTTGATTTTGTACTGCAATCAACACTATTGACAGCTGATCATCCGCATTTGTTTCCAATTTCTGCCGTGTTGTGCGCTGCGGTCGTTATCTGTCTGCCACTACTCGCTTTGCACATAGCCAATAGGTACACAATTATATACTGTAGATAGTACATAGGATAAGACCAGCTTTACTTGGCCGCAACTGTACATACTAGTACCATGTTAAGCAGGCAAGTAG